>ML273814.1:0-25931 GCA_005239495.1 Nicotiana undulata | reverse complement strand
ATAATATCGGTCGTGGTAACGCGACCACATACCGTGACAACACAATTCCTATAGACTCGCGCGACAGTAATAGAATCACCAACCAGAGTCAATACAGAGAACGACTCATGAAGTTTTTCGGGTTCTATCCCAAAACTTGAAGCAATAAACAGGGTAACATAAGACAAGGAGGACCCCGGATCAATAAGAGCATAACAATCAAGTGCTTAAACAGTCAAAATACCTGCAACAACATCTGGAGAAGCCTCCACATTCTGGCGACCACTCAAAGCATAGAACCGGTTGGGTCCACCTCTACCTCGAGCTCCACCCCTAACTGCGCCCACGCCCCGCTGGATCTGGAGGACGCCCTGAAGATCTGGCGACTGAAGAATCGGATGACTGAGCAAAACCCCTACCCCTGCCCTGACTGGGCGCACGATAATCTTGCTGAATATGACCTCTCACTCCACACCCGTAGCACACCGGGATATCCAGATAACAAGAATCGGTATGGAGCCTCCCACACTTAGGGAACGGAGGCCTCCCCTGCTGCTGGAACCTCCCTCCTGGGCGACCTGACTGATGGGGTCTCCTGGTGTCTGATCCTGGTCCCCAGCGACTACTCTGCTGGTAACGGTGCACTGATGGCGGTGCACTGGCTGAGGACTGTGCATAGGACTGGGATGGCCTTGATGACCCTCTCCCATGAACTGGTCTCCCTCCTCCAACTAAACTCCCCGAGTGGCCCGCTGACCGGGCCCTGCTGCTACTCTCTCTCTCTGACCTTATCTTTAATTTCCTAGCCTCTATAGCCTGGGCGAATCCCACAATCTTCCCATAATTCATGTCTGAGTGCAAGGCAGTTGTAGTAGCTTCATTCACAATCAAGGGACTAAGGCCCTGAACGAAACGTCAAACCCTGATATCCATAGTCGACACCAAGTGAGGATCATATTTAGAAAACCGCACGAACTCCATGTGGTACTCCCACACACTCATGGTGCCCTGCCTAAGGACCTCAAACTCTTTAGCACGGGCTGCCACAGTCTCGGCAGGAAAGAAGTGATCCATAAAAGCATTCACGAACTCGTCCCATCTAGCCGGAGGACTTCCCTCCCCACGGGAACCCTCCCACATCTCGAACCAGGAATATGCTGCTCCCCTCAGCCTGTACGAAGCTAACTCAACCCTCTCTGTCTCTGTAGCCTTCATCACCCGAAGTGTCTTGTACATCTCATCAAGAAAATCCGGTGGATCGGCCTCTGGGTCTGTACCTGAGAACTCTGGAGGGGCCAACCGCAGAAACTGGTTGACCTTGGAGCCGGCGGAATCTCCCTGTCCGCTGGAGGACGCAGGGGTAGCATGAGATCCTTGGGCCTGAGCGGCCACCAACTGAGTTAACATATGAATAGCTCCTCTGAGGTCCCCATCGGACGTACCGGGACCGGAAGCTGGAACTGTAGAGGGGTCAGGAATATCAGCGGGAGGGATTGTAGCACCCTTCGCAGCCACAGGAACAGGAACGCTTTGATCCAGAATAGAAGGGTCAGGTAAATTCAAGGTCGAGGAGTCACTCTCACCCGCACTATCTGGTACAGAATTCAGAGCCACACCCGGGGTAGCATTAGCCTCAAGGCTGAGTCGAGCTCTCTTCTTTGGTGCCATTACTGAAAATTTCGGAACAAAGCACGAATTAGGCAAGGATATTTTCACTTTCCAGTTCACCGCATGATATAGAATAACAATGAAAGGATAATTTACTAAATGTCCATGTAGCCCCCTAATTAAATATGTGGTCGACAACACACCGATAAGAAGGGCTCTACTAGACACGGCTCTAAGACATCCTAGGACTCTTTAAAAACCTTAGGCTCTGATACCAAGTTTTTAACGCCCCAACATCGAGGGACGAGACCGGAGACTAACCGGATGAACCCAGTCAAGCGGACCTGGATTTCCCTTCCTACCCAAACTATTACCCCGTGTTCATAACATACATTATTTCATGTGAGTTAGCCGAATTTAGATTCAAGGTACATCTTACAACATAATTCCATTTTTTCTCTTTTAGCATTTCAACGATTGATATCCAAACATACATAATACATTCATAACTTTCCAACATGATCCAGGGTTCCGAGTACGTACTGTTACTACCCAAAAATACATATATACATCCACTTCATGTCTACGGAGCCTCTACGAATACTAGGTATTTTACATAACTTGCCGGTAACAAGGCCCCGACTATACCTTTACAACATAAGAAAATGAGGGTGGTATAATCCACACACGGCCCCGAGAAGAAGAGGGGCTCACCACAACTGCTGCAGAGATGAAGAGGAGGTACCACTAACGGCGGGCTGAGCTACCTGCTAAGGAACCACCTACATTCATATAAAAGATGTAGCGCCCCCGGCAAAAGGGACGTTAGTACTGTGGAATAGTACTAGTATGTATGAACAAACTTTATCCCAAGTACAATCAACCAATACACAGATAAGAAAAAGGACAGTAATAGGACCAACAATCAAAACACACGGAAAGAGACAATCAAAGTCAACAATTCTACAATCTCTCCTTTTTCCTTTCCAACACCACCATATTCACGAGTTTCATCAATTTCATATTACTAGTGATAAAGATTACTTTTCCACCCTTATTACCTCGGCCACCCTTATCACCACAACCTACACCTTATTACTTCGTGTTGCGGCGCGCAACCCGATCCCACCTGACAATTCATATTTCATAACAACAACACCAAACAATTTCATCACAAGGGCCTTCCTTTCAAGGATCACAAATTCAACAACAACACCAAACAATTTCATCACAAGGGCCTTCCTTTCAAGGATCACAAATTCAACAACAACACCAAACAATTTCATCACAAGGGCCTTCCTTTCAAGGATCACAAATTCAACAACAACACCAAACAATTTCATCACAAGGGCCTTCCTTTCAAGGATCACAAATTCAACAACAACACCAAACAATTTCATCACAAGGGCCTTCCTTTCAAGGATCACAAATTCAACAACAACACCAAACAATTTCATCACAAGGGCCTTCCTTTCAAGGATCACAAATTCAACAACAACACCAAACAATTTCATCACAAGGGCCTTCCTTTCAAGGATCACAAATTCAACAACAACACCAAACAATTTCATCACAAGGGCCTTCCTTTCAAGGATCACAAATTCAACAACAACACCAAACAATTTCATCACAAGGGCCTTCCTTTCAAGGATCACAAATTCAACAACAACACCAAACAATTTCATCACAAGGGCCTTCCTTTCAAGGATCACAAATTCAACAACAACACCAAACAATTTCATCACAAGGGCCTTCCTTTCAAGGATCACAAATTCAACAACAACACCAAACAATTTCATCACAAGGGCCTTCCTTTCAAGGATCACAAATTTAACAACAACACCAAACAATTTCATCACAAGGGCCTTCCTTTCAAGGATCACAAATTCAACAACAACACCAAACAATTTCATCACAAGGGCCTTCCTTTCAAGGATCACAAATTCAACAACAACACCAAACAATTTCATCACAGGGCCTTCCTTTCAAGGATCACAAATTCACATTTAACAATTCATTTACTTCGGCTCAAGGCACCCCAAACTTTCATCAAGCAGCAATTTATGCACAAGGTGTTGCCATAACCGTTCAACTTATTTACAATGCTTCATATCAATAACTTTAAACAACTACCATCTTTTCACATAATAAGGTAGACACGCCAAGTCACAATTCAAAATCTCATCTAACACAGTGGGGTGGCGATCAACTAGACAGTCAATTCACATATTTTCATATAAGTACACATACCGTATGCTTGCCACAACAAGAGGGATTTTACAAGGGTTAAAGTTAGCCATACATACCTGGAGTCGAAATCCCTTTTTAACTTTTACTCACAAATCACCGAACCGACTAGTACCGTCAATCTAGTTCACAATTAAACATATTCAACTCAGAATTGGAAATCATGCATACAATTCGGACTCTCTTAAGCATTTTTCCAAACACTATGTGACCCCATTAGATTATCAACCCCGTCTTTGTGAAATTTACCCCAAACCACTCCCTCTTACTAGATTAACACCATTATTAAACATGCATGCAAGGTCTTAGTTAATATTTTCAAGAATCAATCCATGCTAATCCTCCCTTGGTTTAAAATCAGAAAATTAATGGAAAAAGGGTTGGGAGCCCTTACATGCTAGAATGAGGAAGAAAGAGATTACTCGAAATATCAGGTCTGAGGGACTTTGAAAATCACTTTGGCGGAAGAACCACTTTCTCTCTCAAGAACTCCGCTTTCCTTCTCTCTATTTTGTTCAGAAGACTTGTTAAAATGAAGGGGTGGGGTGTTTTAATGAACTGGGGGTCGGGTTTTAAAACTAGAAAAATTAGGAGCCTGACACAGGAATGCGGTCAGGAATGTGATCGCATTCTTGACATGCGGTCCACAGACCGGTCGCAAAATGGCCCTCAAGATGGGCCAACTTTAAAAACACATTGTGAATGGTATGCGACCACTATGCGGTCCGCATACACGTTATGCGATCGCATAGTGCGTCGCATAACATCCCTCACCAAAAACCAATGGGCAAGAATGCGACAACTATGCGGTCCGCATAACCAGAATGCGATCGCATTCTGGACTGCATAGTTGTCTTCAATTTGGGAGGCCTGCCTAGGTATGCGACCATTATGCGGTCCGCATACCCGTTATGTGATCGCATAGTGCGTCGCATAATGCCCAACTTCTGGAAAATTATATCTTTCAACTTCCGGGGTGCTTTTATTCAAAATAGGTCCGTTTTTAAGGATTTCTACAGTTATAACAACTCGGGGACTTATTCGGGCATTATCTTAAACAAGAAATTTTACGGGTCCTTACACTTAGATTGTAATTCCTTTAAAAATCTAGCTTTCCATTAACTGTTTTCAAATATTTGTGTATTTAGACTTAAACCCCTATTATTTGAGTCATACCTGTTTATTTGCTAAATTGTACAAATTCACAAAAGCTGTTTGGCCGGGAACCACACTTGTGGATCCTGAGGGGTGCCTAACTCCTTCCCCTTAGGATAATTTCAAGCCCTTACCCTGTATCTGGTTATCAAACGTAGTTATGAATGAACCCCCTAGGTGCCCTAATGCACCTTAAAATTGTTAGGTGGAGACTCTTCAAAAATGCAAACCCCCTTTCCCAAAAGGAACAAGTTGTCTCAGCCCAATGTCATAAACCCTTTTAGAACCGGGCCCCGAAAGGAGTGCCTTGGGGGAGTAAAAGGGGGCGCGACAACATGACGACTCTGCTGGGGATATACTTAGGCTTTTACCATTTCAAATCATTTTTGTGAATTTGTACCTCCTCTATGTGCCATTATTTGTTTAATTCCTTAAGAGTTTAATTTCTTCTTAAAAGGTAACTGACATATCTTTTTGTTTTCTCCCTTTGTAATCGTTTTAAATTATAAACTGTTATATTTACTGCTTTCATAAAATGTGCAAATACGTGGCTACGTGTTTACTTTATTGCATTATTCATGATCCAACATCATATTCCACTCGTGTCAAACAAAATACTATAGCAACGCTTGATGAGTGGTTGCGCCCTTACTATATCATTACCCCCTAAATTAGGAAAGGCTTATTTGCGGTAAAATTAGTCGATCAGCGGTGCAGTCGACGGTTCCGTGCCTTTCCCCCTTGAGTTGTCCGCTCAAGGGTACCAGTCTAAAACCCCATAGAAACCTTACTCCGTTATACTGCTGCATGCATCATGGTCAAACCTAGCCTGGCTAACGTGTTGTCCGCACAATAGTAATAGCTTTTTCCAAAAGTCCACTAGGTTTCCACAAACACAAACGGACATCATCACGTTCTGTGCATTTATTTGGAGAATTAAATGCTTCATGCTAATTTTTGATGTTAAATAGTCGAGTTTGGTGGGGGCAAGGGCCTAACCTTGTTTTCCTTGCAGAAATATGAGGCACGAAGTCCCCAGATTCAGCATGGTCACCAACATCCACCCAAAATTGCTAAACTGGTGGGAGGACTTACATTCTAGTGACAAAACCCTCGTCAGAAAATATCTGGTTAATCTACCATCCCTCCTGGAGATCCAACCTAACAACATGTTGATAGAGGCTGCTACCTTATTCTAGGATTGTGAAAGGGCCGTGTTCCGCTTTGGGGACCTCGAAATGACACCTTTGCTAGAGGAGATAGGAGGACTGGTTTAGTTTGGGAAACCTCGGGTTTGCTGATGCCTGAGAACCGCACGGGCAAGGGTTTCCTTAAAATGATGGGCCTGAAGAAGAATGCAGAATTGGTATGCCTAAAAGAATCATACATCCCTTTTGACTACCTGTATGAAAGGTATGGTCACAACAAATCATACCGTACCTACCATGATGAGTTTTCCATCACATCCTTAGGACACATCCACCGCAGGGTATTCGTCTTCATGTTTTGCTTCCTGGGTCTAATCGTGTTTCCAATGAAGAAAGAAAGAATCCATACTAGGTTGGCCATGGTAACTAAGACCCTAATGGAGGGGATTGGTGGGCATACATTCAACATTGTGCCCATGATTATTTCAAACATATATCGAGCCTTAGAGAAGTGTCAAAGAGGAGCGAAACACTTCGAGGGTTGCAACTTATTACTTCAGCTTTGGCTCTTAGAACATCTACAAAAGGGCCAGTATCGACAAGAGTTTCAGCGAAGGGCGTGGAACGACCACATCTCTTTCCACCACCCAAAGCGAATGACTTACATTCCTGACATGTTCGCCCAGCCTGAGAATCCCAAAGAATGGGTTGAGCTCTTTGATAATTTGACTGAAGAACAAGTTCAATGGATGTTCGAGTGGTTTCTGACAGAGGAGTTCATCGGCCGGTCCAGAGATGCACCATTCCTGATACTGATTGGCCTAAGAGGAACATACCCTTACGTCCCTCTCTGAGTTATGAAACATGCAGGTAGGAAGCAAGCCATACAAAGGGTCGACAAGATGAGCCATCTTCAAGCTGTCTTCCAAAATGATGATAGTCCTCACAAGTGCCAAGCCCAACACATGTGGCACTGTAAGATCATAATGGAGAAAGACACCATTGAGCCAGACAGATATCATGCCGGTTGTACCCTTTTCTATTCTGGTTGGTTGGAAGACAATTGGGATGGTCTGGGCAAGCCAGGGTTTGTTCAAGGCCACATAATTATAGATGAAAAGGCCGAGGCGCAAGTCAAATACAACCAGCCGCGCAAAAGGATCCGTGAATGCGAGACCGAACACCGAGAAATACATGAGTCCAATAAGAAGCTAATTGAGGAATGGAAAGACATGGCCATCAGTACCAACCAGAGGCTAGGTACTTAGAGCAATGCATAGTCAAGCTGGAGGGCAAATTTATCAAGAGGGTTGAAGACTGTCAAAAGGATGAAGGGACCGAAGGTGGACATCTAGCCAGAGCATACCTACTGCTAGGACTCCGTGAGCTGGGGAAGTTGTTCGAGGGAATCAAGGATGCCGAGTCTGGGGAAGGTCCTTCTGGGACCAAGTAGATAGGAATTTCCTTCTTCGCTTTATTTATGTAATAAGGCCAACGACCATTAGTGATTTTATTTCTTCTTGCTTATTTAGTGTCGTTTTGGGATTTGTCTATTTTTATCAATGAGATGAGGCATTTAGCACTTTAAGTTCTCCAAATTTGTCGCTAGACCTACCTCGGGAACAAGNCCTTTTTGTATTAAGAGACATTCTCTTAGTTCTTTGATACTCAGCAATCACTGATATCTCCTAGACTTGTACGATTCTTGTTCCAACTGCTTCATTCAGATGTGTATGCTATGATGGACCTGGTTCAACTTGACACCTTTTGGCAATCTTCCAAACCCATTCAGTGACATGGGCCAACACTACCTCAGGCACAAAGAGGTTCCCAAATTATGACGTGTTTTACATTCCCGCACTATGTGTTTAAATTCTGCAATATTTTTCATAACCCTCACTGACTTGGTTACCTTTTTGTTTTTGGTTTATTTTATTTTCTTTGATTATTACCCTCCCCCAAAGGTTAGTTCGTGCACTCTGGAATCATCATCCTATCTCACAAGATCCAGGGCCCTCCACCCACTCCTCCTCCTAGTCCTCCTAAAGGCAAAGGCAAAACGAAAATGGAAGATTCAAGCAACGTCAGAAAGGAAAACACGATTGAACGGGTAGAGGCCATTGATGGCCAGGGTATTCGGGTTCCAAATGAGAATATGTCGCAGCTTGAACATAAGTTATTGAAATTCCAAGAAGAGCTTGATCAGGTTCGAAATTTGGAAAACCTGTCATTTACCCTCAACATCCCAGACGTCAACCTCCCCAACATTCAAAATCCTACACCTCCGCAAAATATCCCAAAACGGTAGAATCATCCCACACCTCACCATCATGCCACTCCACCAAAGAACCAACGTAACACCTGTCATACCCCAAATAAAACTCCAATACTTATCCCAGAACCTCAGAACTCCACAAACGACCATATCTACACCCATGCACTAGGCCACCATAACGATCCTATCTACGTGGAGACCGTGCCACACTCCACTCCACCTATCCCATACACACCTGAATCTAATGAAAAGGATCTTCTTATCAGGAACTTGGCCACGGAACTTAAGAAGCTGACCAGCCGGGTTCAAGGCGTTGAAGGAAGTAAGGGAGTCGAAGGACTGAACTATGAGGACCTCTGCATACAACCTGATGTCGAACTACTTGAGGGGTACAAACCTCCGAAGTTCGAAATATTTGATGGTACAGGTGATCAAAGGGTCCATCTGAGGACTTATTGTGACAAGCTGGTTGGAGTAGGAAAAAATGAAAGGATCCGCATGAAGCTATTCATGAGGAGCTTGAAAGGAGATGCATTGTCTTGGTACATTAGCCAAGATCCCAAGAAGTGGTCGAACTAGGTATGTATTGCATCTTACTTCATGGACAGGTTCAGATTTAATACAGAGAATGCACCATACGTGTTCTACATCTAGAATTTGAAGAAGAAGCCTACGGAGACATTTCGCGAGTATGCTACTCGCTGGAGGTCCGAAGCTGCTAAAGTCAGACCCGCCTTAGAGGAAGAGCAGATGAACAAGTTCTTTGTCTGGGCTCAGGACCCGCAATACTATGAACGATTGATGATGATTGAGAACCACAAGTTCTCCAACATTATCAAATTGGGTGAAAGGATTGAAGAAGGTATTAAAAGTGGTATGGTCACAAATTTTGAAGCCTTTACAAGCTACGAATAAGGCTTTACAATCCGGTGGTGTGTCCAAGAAAAGGGACGTGGGGGCCGTGATGGTTGCATAGAGGACCAAGTCTCCCCTCAAATACCAAACTTACCCAACACTTCCACTCACATATTAGCCAACCCCGAATTACCAAGCACCCTCACCCTCAAACCAAGCTCCACCACCAACTTATCAATCACCTCCACCACCTACATATCAACCTGTTTTACCCAGATACTCCCAACCCGCTCCTGTCTACCACACTTATAATTCTCAGCCATCCCATTATCAATCACCTCCACCACCTACATATCAACCTGTTTTACCCAGATACTCCCAACCCGCTCCTGTCTACCACACTTATAATTCTCAGCCATCCCATTATCAATCACCTCCTGCACGCCAAAACATCCCTAGACCTCGACCTAATTTTGATCGCAAACCTCCAAAACAATATACCGCCATCGCCGGACCTATCGACCAACTGTATGAGAATCTAAAGGTTGCTAGTTATGTCACCCCCATCCCTGATGCAACCCCTGAAAATCCTTCCCAGTGGGTTAACCTAAACAAATCTTCTGCATACCACTCCGGCATTAAAGGACACACCATCGACGAATGCCGTTCTTTGAAAGACAAAATACAGTCTTTGATTGATAACAAGATCATTATGGCAAAAGAATCCGCTCCAAACGTCCGCATCAATCCTCTTCCAGACCATAAGGGCGGAGGTATCCACATGATTGAAATAGAAGATGACTGGATCCCGAGGGATCGATCGGGTTGATCGCAAAAGGCGATAACCCAAAGAAACCGGCAGTTACTCTTAATCCAATCATAGTCCAAGTCCAACCGTCTAAGGATCTGAGGTAAATATGTCTATACCTCTTGAGTTTGAAGAAGCACCACCCGCAAAGACACCAGCACCATTTGAGGTTCAATTCGTGTCTCCGGCAAATGCACCTGCACCACATAAGGTTGCAGTCTTGCTACCCAAGGCACATGTTCCATTCGAAGTAAGGATAGCCGCACTGATCACAGTGGCGATGTCAACCACGCCACTTTTCTATACAAATGTTGTACCCTGGGACTATACAGCCGAGGCGATAAGGAAAGGTAAAGTCAAGACTGAAGAAGCTGTCGCAGCACAGGGTATGACGAGAACAGGTAGATGTCGCACCCCCTTTTTCCTCGCGGAGATCGGGTTCGGGACATTTTGGGTTGAGAAGACTCTTTCCTTTTGGGAAAGAGGTTTGCATTTTTTAAGAGTCCCCACCTAACGATTTTAAAGGTACGTTAGGGCACCTAAGAGGTTTGTCTATAACTAAGTTATTAACTAGAGGTAGGGTAAGCGCTTGAAATTATCCTAAGGGGAAGGTATTAGGCACCCCTCAGGATCCACAAGTGTGGTTCCCGGCCAAACAACTTTTGTGAATTTGTACGGTTTAGCAAACAAACAAATAAAGGCTCAAATAAGAGGGGATTTAAATCTTAAGCATGCAAGGTGTTTGAAAATGATTAGAGAAAAAGCTGAGTTTTAAAAAGGGTTACGATTTAAGCATGTAAATTAAAGGATATCCTAGGTTAGTAATAATATGGATCACAAAGAGGGGATACACGTGGTATTAGCGCATCGGTCATCATATCCATATTCTACCCTTTCCCACCCCGTGGAGGTAATTAAAGCGTGTGTTGGTCACGAACTCTATTGCGTGCTGTTACCCGTCCCTTCCTACCAGTCTCGGAAGAGGTTGGGACTACTATCCTAAAAGGGAGGTACTAGGCAAACCCTCAGGTTTGAAAGGTAAAATTCTAAGGTGACAAATAAAGAACACATAGGACTGCAGTAAATGGGAACACATAAGAGCATGAAAGAGGCTCAAGTTTACCTCCGCAGATAATGCACATAAACAACATGACTCAAACACACGTAAGGACAACATTTAAATTCAGAAACCTAAGATAGGGTGTCTAAGTGAGTTTAGAAGATAAACAGATATGTATGTCTATTTTATTACTCAGAAAGCCCGAATCGGTTTTGCCTACTGATTTTAAAACCTTTTAGCCCTTAGACAGTAAACACAATCAAAATAACATTCAGTTTTTTAAGAGATTGATTACCTAAGGCTTGCCTAGGCGTGGGGTTGTACATAATAGCTACCAGAATTATTAAACAATTTAGAGGTTGTTTTACCTAAAACATGTTGTTATAAGTGATGTAAATCGGAGAATGCAGAGTCAGTTACCAATTTCTATTGAAAGCATACGTGATAATCATATGCAATATTATTTTATACCTTTCATGAATCAGTAGTTTAAAATAGGAGTAGTTATTCAAATGTAAACGAAATCCTAGAGCACGGTATTTAATATGCACATATAAATGCAGGATGGTTAAGACATAATTTCAGGACGCACGGAATTCCTAAAGCATGATTTCTAAAATGCACAAAGAGCTACAAGATGGTTGAGACATGATTTTGAATGCACATAAGTAACAATTGTATATTGATTTATTATCCTAGGAGCAGGATTTCTAAGTGGTAGGCATGAGCATAAATTAAGGACATGTTGTACGTTAAAGCAGTAAACATGAAAGCTTTAAAGACATGATATCTAATGCATGTTTGGCATGGTTTGAATGAACATGTTGGTCCTAAGCATGGATTCTAATGTAGATATAGGGAATGTAAAAATCTAGGGCCTGATTTCTACCCTTGTGTATCTATAGCATGCATGGTTACCCCTTCCCTTTTTACTATTCATTCCCCAAGAGTTGTTTACAAATTATTACAAGCCAATGAATGAATTACATAAATAGAAATATAAAATCAAGAAGCTATTCTATAGGGAGCCTTCAATTAGGCCCAGATTTCTCAAAGCCTCCAATGGTCTCATATGCCTCAGTCCATAGACAAATCAGAGTCTAGGTGCATCAAAGTTCCCTACGGATCTCAAGGATCCCGGGCAGTGCTTACACCTAGACTTAGTAACCAAGAATTGAACCAGTGCAGTGTGGAAGGTCCAACCTCAGTGTGTCAGAGTTCAGAGGGAGCTCAAGGATCCCAAAGTAGTGCTCACACTAAGGGGGCAGAACTTAAGGGTCTAAGAATAAAGTGAAGTGAAGGAGGTGATTTGAGAAGAGTTGAGTTAAAAGAGAATTTCTGAAAAACAGTTTATTTATTTGAAATAGGTTTACATATCAGTAAGTGAGTGACTTAGGAAAATAGTTTTGAAAAGAATAGGGGATGGAGCAATCAACCAGCACAGCACATGGGGAGACAAACACATACAAGGAAGCAGGGATCGGGGACACATGGCCATACATAGAAACAGATTGGTATACAAATTATGTTAGAGAAGCACTAAAGTATCATAGACCTGTACAAGGCCTAAACAATCACAGACCTAGTTTTGTCACAAAGAGTTCATACCAAAGACTAAATAGAATCAAATTGAGGGAGTATTGGGGAGAGGACAACACACAATAAACATAGTCACAGATAGGTTCAGGAAAAGTTCTAGGTATAGTATAGAGACAAAATTAGCATGTGGTGCATGTTACAATATACTAAGAACTGAAGAAGACACAAGCAGAATCATGTTGAAACATGTAGGGGGATAGTAAACATGTTGAAGCTAAAGGAAAGGGTGTTAAGACTAACAGCAGCAAGCATACATGCTAATTGCAGGTAGAGCAACAAAACCATAAGTAAAAGCAGATTATAAACAAGATGAATCGAAATACCCAAAGAAACATATTGTTTTGAAACTTTAAACATAAATTGAAAACATACCAGTTGAAAGATAGCAAATACAAAATAAGGAGTAAGCAAATAGAATCACCAGTCTTGGCTTGTAGCCGACTGGTAGTAGCAGGTGATCAAGAGAATAACAGTAGAGAGTATATATGTGTGTAAGAGAGAGTTGAACAGTGTGTATGTTCGTCTATGTTATTGAAAGACCAGAGTCTTTATAGCTTAGAAACAAGTAGTAAAATAAGGTAGGAATCATAGTAGCATGGTAATTAAGGAACTCAGAATCAATTAATCAGAAAGTCAAGGCAAGTACTTCCTTAAGTTAAGGGATTTCAAATTCAAACGGTAAAACCAGTAGCATATAAGGCAAGGAAAATCAGTACATGATTAATAAGGAAAGAATCAAAGTTCATTAAGCATAGGGTAGTCAATTAGGACTAGATTCAGAAAATCACTATTAAGGAATGATTCAGTAAAAATAGAGTACTACAGCAAATAAGGTAATGGAATCAATTAATTTTAAATAGACGAGTAGAATTCTAGGGTTTTAAAAGAAACCTCTCAATCAGACCATCAAATAAGGAAATCAGACTCAGTCAAAAGAGAGTCATGATTCTATATTTCAACATATATATAGAGAAGGACAAACAGTCATAGCAAACTAGCCAAGTTCAGCATTATTTGACAAAACGAGGCAAGAGATGTACAAATCCAGATGAATAATCACACAAGTAAGCTAAAAGACTCAATAAACACGATTATGGTAACCACATAATCATAACAAGAACCAAGTAAACAGGCTAATACAAAGAACCCAGATAAAAAGATCTCAAAAATTAGGGCATTTTAACATAGGCGAGTTAAAAAGCAAATAAAGCATAGAATCAGTCGAGATATGCACAGAAAGGGTTTAAATGTAAAGGAAAAAGTCAGTTTAAACGAGTACAGAAGAACTTTGAGAAACCCTAATTTTAAAGGAAGTAAAAACGATTTAAAGTTGATGATTTATAAAGAGAGGTTTGAGAACAGTGTAAAATATAGAGAGAATCATACTCGAATCGTAAAAAAATAGCACGAATCTAAAAGATTTAAACAAAAATTAGGGTTTCAAAGGAAACTCAAGTAGAACGGAAGAACCTGTTGTAAACCTCAAGGATCGTAACAAATATGGTGTGATTTTGCCCAATGTAGGTTTGAAGGCAGGATGGAAGCCTTATAAAATGCAGATTGAGACATCGTTTAGTCTCGGAAGGCAGAAAGGTAGCCTTATGCAAGATGCGAATGCAGATGAAGACTGTTATATCCCATTTTAACACGGGTCAAATTAGAATATAACATATTGATAATTCTGAAAGTTTAATTAAAGAGAGTCGCCACCTAATTATTTTAACGGTGAATTAGGACACCAATTTTAGCTAAGTAGTGCTTCAAGTTAACTTTATTTTATATGGTCTGCTTAATTTTCAAAATTCTAGGTAAGGGCTCTAATTATCTCAAAAGGAAGGGGTAAGGAACCCTTTAAGATCCATTTTAAATGGTTAACCGACCGGACTAGAGTTAATTAAGGCTGTGTATTGTAATTTAAATAGAAAAAATATATTAGTTCCTAAAAAGGTTAAAGAATTGACTAAGTGTTTATAAAATAAGTATTGTAACGTTAAATTTGTACTTGAACTGCAATGCACTTGAATTCTTAATTAAGATTTGAGAAAAAATAATTTCATAAACTAATAGTGAGCCCTCGTTCCAACACTGTCCCAAAGCCAACCTTTCGTAACCTGTTAACTCAAAACTTGAAATATCAAACAAGTAGATATTAGTTCAAGATGTCTTTAAAGAAAGTAAAGAAAGCACTGTCATCTTGAATATTTGAAACAAGAAAGAAAACAAAGATATCAGCTTTTATGTGCTAGAAATACTACCAGTTTCAGTTCAAAACAAAATCATATAAAGCAGGGTTGTCAATTTTACAAAGTCGGTAGAGCAGAGAGAAGAAGTTTTAAAGCCATACTTGATTTATAACACCTTAGCAGATTTATCACCTAGCATTCTAAAAGAGTTTAAATTAGATGCAAGTACTATGTGATAACTGAGTACCATCATCACAAAATAAAAATTGCATCATTAAGACTATGATTATATAGTAAATTAAGATCTTAATGGCCGATCACACAACTGAAGGATAAAACTAGTTTATAACACAACTAAAGGATAAAACTAGTTAATCACACAACGAATAAGCCAATAAGTGAAGCAGAAAGGAAGGTTCAAGAGCCATGTTCTGCTCCCTAGAAGATTTTCTCTTCTGTATTTATTGCTGTCTAGGTAATGCAAACGTAGGAAAGGTGAGGATGTACAGACTCCGTGTAGTGCCACGGCAGCGAAGAGTCTCAAAGTGAAACTCTCCGGCTCCGATGTATCATGCAAAACAAAAGAAAGAGAAAAAGGAATTAGAGAGTGAAACCCGAACTTGAATAAAAGAGGAAAGTTAGCAAAGAAGTAAAATTATACAAAAGAAACATTCCTGGTTTATTCGGTAAAGTCACAGCTTGTAAGCAAATTCATGCTGGCCGAAATAAGTTTTATTTTAAATCTACATGATATTTCTGGACAAGGCATTTATTTAAATCTCAAAGAGAGTGATTTGCAAGCTACAGTAGTATCCTAACAGCATACAATATTCAACAGAGAAAGATAAGTCTTAAACCAAATCTCAATTCATCAATGACCATCTATAAACATAGATTAAAGGACCTATGTATTCTTGTAACCATGCCTTTACAATATAAAAGAAATAAAGCTATAGAAACCAAGTTTATGAAACGAGAAGGAAAGCTATAGCTTCATGTATACATATGATTTTTGAACCTATAGTCATGGTATCTAGTTTTGTCATTAACGTTGCTACATATCTATTTCACATTTTGAAAGTAAATGCAAGCGGCAGATAACTTATATTTTTAGCTACTAGTTTACACATATACTCTTTAAAGCTCATTGATTATTCAGCCCAAAGCAAGAGCACACACAAAAACATGAAAGTCGAATATTGATGCGTCAAGTAGGAACAAGAAAGAGGCACATTCACATTAGCATTTCAGACAAGTTCTGATGATTTTGAACAAACACATTACAAAAAAATGATTTCTAACCTTTTATAACATGGAGTATACACTTCAAGTTTTGATGTCTTAAACACGAAAACATATTAACAATAGGAACTACAGAAGCTTATAGTATTAAACTTCTAAAAGATTTCACATATCTTTAAAGGAATCTGTTTATAATTCTTAGACTTCATTTGTCTTTTATTTAGCTATATTAAACATACAAAAAACAGGGAGCTTAAACATGCATTCCTAAACAGAACAAATTCCGAAAAAAGGTAATAGATAAAAGTACAAGATAAAGAGTCGAATTTACCGTTTGTAGGGCAGTGAACCGGGTCGGCATTGGCTTCGAATCTACTTTCTTGTCACGAAAGATCCGAAATTCGAGCCGAACGAGTTCGAATATCTGTCACGGCCAAAGTTCACCGCGACAGAAAGAAAGTTAACAACTGTGAGAGTAAAAACCGATAGTGTTCGGGCAGAGGCAGATTCTTTCGTAGACTTGGTATTTTGACAATGTAAAGTGGTGTTTTTTTGTCCCTTCCACCTCTCCTTTAAGCTGAGATCCAACGAGCCTATTTATAGAGAAGGGTTAGGTCTCCTTGAGAAAGTAATTCTAGGGCGGGATATGAAGAGCAGATTAGACCTTTGAATTTCAAAAGAGCCGTTTGAATTTCAAAGAAGAAATCTTTGCACCAGCGATTAACTCTGGATAAAGGTCAGAAACTTCAAAAGTATTTTGGCCTCTTGTTGCAGACGAGAGAGAGAGGAGTCACGAGATTTGAAGAGAGACAAAGAACTTACTTGAAATTGGAAAGGAAAACTTCTTTCATGATTGAGAAGAAAATTGGAATTACACTATAAGGGGAAAGAGGGAAGACAACGTATGAGATGAGAGAGTGGGAACCCTAGTTGTTTTTCTTTTTTAGGTCTTGGGCTGCAAATGGGTTTTTGGGCTGCTGATATTGGTTTCTTCTTTGGGCCTTTTGTTCGGCCGAAGATGGGCATGTTTTGACGTAATTTTGAGTTCCAAAGTCCTTTCTTCTTATATTTCTTCAAGCTTCTAAATTTTGTCAAATGCTTAATCTTTATAATATATCATGTAATCATATTAAACAAACAATAGTAATAGTAATAACAATATTTTGGGATTAAGAATAATAATGATAATAATAAAAATAATATTATTTAGTAGCAAGAGTAGTGATAGTAATAGTAATAATGGTAATTATAATAATAATAATAATAATAATAATAATAATAATAATAATAATAATAGTGATAATAATAATAATAATAATAATAATATAACAATAATAATAGTAGTAGTAGTAGTAGTAGTGGCAAATAGTATTAAAAAAAATAAGTATTTGATATATTAATAACTTAGAAACTCAAGGAAATTAATTGGAAGAAAGGAGGGACAAAATTGGATGTCATCAAAGACAACGTTTAGTCTCGGAAGGCAGAAAGGTAGCCTTATGCAAGATGCGAATGCAGATGGAGAAAGAGTTTAGTCTCGGAAGGCAGAAAGGTAGCCTTATGCAATGCAGATGGAGACAGTGTTTAGTCTCGGAAGGCAGAAAGGTAGCCTTATGCAGAAAAATAAATGACGGTAGGAATTCTTAGTTGGTGATAGATTGCGACATTGCGATTATTGAGGGTATTGTGACTGCGGGGCATTATTTGTATTGATAATAGATGACGACAAGTATGATGGTTTTGAGGATTGTGATTTTGAACATGTTTGTCCTTTTGTGTGGACATCGAACTTTGGCATTTGCGATCGTGATGAAACTTGAGACTTCTTTGCGTGTTTGTTCTTTGTGCCTGCATTCACAGAAAAATCATGAGTTTTGTAAAGGGGAGGGTTAGTTCGTATCCCTGTTGGCTTTACTTGACTCGTTTGGCTTGATCTGATGATACAGTCTGCATCATTAGGGGTAGCATTTGCTAAACAAGTTGTTTCAAGAATAAGCATGCACAATTTTTGTAAAAGTATAACATAAACATATAATCTAAAATAGTTTTAGATGAACCGACGACCGTGAAACGGTTCGAGACATTGCAACCTCTCCTGTACGGAATTTTGAGGGTCCTCCTCAAAATTCTGCCCCAGTTTGATGGGTGAATGCTTCTGACTGTTGCTCGTGCGGCAATCGGCTGAACTGGCTTTGGAATTTAGAGGGTCCTCCTCAAACTTCTACCCCAGTTTCCAATTGCGGGGGAAAATGAATTTTTTATTGAATTGCGACCAAACCCATAGGGCTGCCTAACGGGAATAAGGTTAGGCGTAGTTCAATTTACATCATATAAGGAAAGCATAAAGATTACACATAGTAACATTTGACTGCATCTTAATTTATCGGCTTTGGACAGACTTCTCCGTCCATCTCTGCGAGTATAAGCGCTCCTCCTGTCAAAACTCGGTGAACCATGTATGGGCCCTGCCAGTTGGGAGAGAACTTCCCTTTGGATTCATCTTGCTGTGGAAAAATCTTCTTTAACACCAGTTGCCCTGGTGTGGACTGTCTCAGCTTGACTTTCTTGTTGAAGGCTCTGGTCATTCTGTTCTGATAGATTTGACCATGACAGACTGCATTCATTCTCTTTCTGTCTATGAGGGCTAGTTGCTCATAACGATTATTTACCCATTATGTGTCGCTGAGCTCAGCTTCTTGTATAATCCTTAGGGATGGAATCTCAACCTCAGCGGGAATAACAATCTCTGTACCATAAACCAACATATAGGGAGTTGCCCCGGTCGATGTGTGGACTGTGGTGCGATATCCCAATATGGAAAATGATAACTTCTCATGCCACTGCTTGTGCTTTTCTATCATCTTTCTCAATATCTTCTTGATATTTTTGTTGGCGGCCTCTACAACTCCGTTCATCTAAGGTCTGTATGCTGTGGAGTTCTTGTGTTTGATCTTGAAAGTTTCACACATAACTTTCATCAAGTCACTTTTGAGATTAGAGCCGTTCTCAGTGATGATTGACTCTGGAACTCCGAACCGACAAACGATGCGGTGGCGGACAAAGTCGGCCACGACTTTCTTAGTAACTGCTTTGTAAGAGGCTGACTCGGCCCATTTAGTGAAGTAATCAATGGCTACCAGGATGAGCCTGTGTCCATTGGAGGGGGCATGCTCGATCGGTCAATACCGTCCATGCCCCAGCCGGCGAACAACCAGGGTGAGCTTGTCGCATTGAGCTCGTTTGGGGGTATCCTTATCATATATCTGTGTATATGACAGCGGTGGCATTTCCAGACATACTGGATGCAGTCTGTTTCCATAGTCATCCAAAAGTAACCAGCTCGGAGTATCTTCTTTGCCAAAACAAAACCATTCATATGCGGACCGCAGGTCCCAACATGAATTTCTTCTAGTAGTTTTGATGCTTATTTTGCGTCGACACACCTTAATAATCCCAAATAGGGATTCCTCCTATATAGGATTCCTCCGCTGAGAAATAAGTTGTTGGATAGTCTTCGAAGTGTGCGTTTCTGAGTGGGATTCGCAAGCTCTGGGTAATCTCCTTTTGCCAAATATTCCTTGATGTCATGAAACCAAGGATTTCTGTCTGCTTCTTCTTCGACATGGGCACAGTAAGCTGGCTGATTATGGATCTTTTTGGGAATAGGGTCAATGAAATTCTTGTCCGGATGCTGGATCATTGAGGACAAAGTAGCCAATGCATCGACAAACTCATTCTGTATTTTGGGGACTTGCCGAAATTCTATATTTGTGAACCTCTTTCTTAACTCATGTACGTGATGCAAATACGGTGGTATCTTGGAATTCTTGGTTGCCCATTCTCCTTGTACCTGATGTACCAGCAAATCTGAGTCACCGATCACTAACAGCTCCGGGACGTTCAGGTCAATGGCCATGTTGAGCCCTAAGATGCAGGCCTCATATTCAACCATATTGGCGGTACAGGGAAATCTGAGTTTGGCGAATACTGGATAATGCTGAAAAGTTTTGTATTCAAAGCCAACCCTGCTGCTTCATCAAAGAACATCCTCCAACTGTCATAGGATTCTGCGATGTCTTCTCCTATGGATGATACCTCTTCATCAGGGAAATACGTTTCAAAGGTTCGTATTCCCCATCCACAGGGTTTTCCGCGAGGTGGTCCGCTAGTGCCTGTCCCTTGACCGCCTTTTGAGTTACATAGATAATGTCGAACTCGCTCAGGAGGATTTGCCACTTGGCTAGCTTGCCAGTGGGCATGAGCTTCTGAAAGATGTACTTCAATGGATCCATTCTTGATATGAGATATGGTGTGTAGGCACAGAAGTAGTGCCTCAGCTTTTGAGCGACCTAGGTCAAGGCACAGCAAGTGTGTTCCAATAGAGAATACCATGCCTCATACGGAGTGAACTTCTTGCTGAGATAGTAAATGGCTTGCTCCTTCCTTCCTGTTTCATCATGCTGCCCCAAAACGCAACTGAAAGCTCCATCTAATACGGCAAGGTAGAGTAACAGAGGTCTACCTGGATCAGGTGGTACCAAGACTGGAGGTGTTGGCAAATATTCCTTGATTCTGTCGAAAGCCTTTTGACAATCCCCAGTCCACTTAGTTGCGGTGTCCTTCTTCAGCATCTTGAAGATCGGCTCACAGATAACTGTAGACTGTGCTATGAATCAGCTAATGTAATGAAGCCTCCCCAAGAAACTCATCACATATTTCTTGTTCCTTGGCGGTGGTAGTTCTTGAATGGATTTGACCTTGGACGGATCCAATTCTATCCCCCAGCGGCTCACAATAAACCCCAACAACTTCCCAGCAGGAACCCCAAATGCATACTTTGCGGGGTTTAGTTTCAGATTGTATTTCCGCAACCTATTGAAGAACTTCCTCAAATCTTCTATGTGGTCAGTGGCTTTCTTGGACTTGATGATAACATCATCCACGTATACCTCGATCTCCTTGTGAATCATGTCGTGGAAGATGGTGGTCATAGCCCTCGTGTAAGTGGCCCCTGCGTTCTTCAGGCCGAATGGAATCATCTTGTAACAGTATACTCCCCACGGCGTAATGAAAGTCGTTTTCTCAGCATCTTCCCCATCCATCCAAATCTGATGATAACCAGCGAAGCAATCCACGAATGACTGCAGCTCATGCTTGGCGCAATTGTCAATCAGGATGTGTATATTTGGTAAGGGGAAGTCGTCTTTTGGACTGGCCCGGTTGAGATCCCGTTAGTCGACACAGACTCTTACCTTCCCATCCTTCTTTGGCACAGGTACAATGTTGGCTAACCACGTCGGGTACTCAACTACCCTGAGAACTTTGGTGTTGATCTGCTTGGTAACTTCTTCCTTGATTTTCAAACTCATGTCGGGTTTGAACTTCCAGAGCTTTTGTTTCACCGGCGGACACATTCAATTGGTTGGCAATTTGTGAGTCACAATAGACGTACTTAGACCAGTCATGTCATCATACGACCAGGCGAATATGTCCTCATATTCCTTCAGAAACTCTGTGTATTCTTTCTTTTCTGATGGTGACATATGAATGTTGATCCGTGTTTCCTTGACGTTTTCTGAATCTCCCAGGTTGATAACCTCAGTCTCGTCCAGGTTGGACCTAGGTCGGTTCTCAAAGTTTTCAACTTCTTTGACAATCTCGTCAGGTATTGCATCTTCATCTGAATCGATGTCTGTTTGTTGCGTTGTCTCGTTGCATGTCACAGTCATCGGTTCATCAAGACAGGTAATAATAATGCTATATAAGTAAAGTAATGAGAGAAAATGATAGCAATAAATATTGGATTCATAAGAGAAATTCGAAAATGCTTTGATAAATTGAATAATTGTTTTGACCATTGAGGACCTTATTGAAGGAATTGAAAAATGCGGAAAGGGAAAATCATTTTAGTAAATAAAATAGTAAGTAATGCTTGTTTTAGCCTTGCTACCCCGAGGCTCGTCGGGCTTTGGTCGTCCTGATAGTCCAGTTCTTGAGGTATGTCCCCTTGCTCACAGCCTGTATGGAATGGCCTTCCTCCTCCTCCTCCTCGAGAATAACGCAGCAGTTCATATAAACTGTCCTCCAAAAACAAGTTCCTTATTGCTGCAAGTGCTTCTTCTTCGTCTGATCCATAAATAATGTTGGCTTGTTGGAAGGTCTGCTCTAGATGCGGTATTTGCTGCTCCAAAGGGTAGTAAGGACCGCGCCAAGGTGGCGACCAGTCGTTGAATTCTTTCCAAGTGTAGTCGTACCCCAGACCAAAAGTGGTGCCATGGCTTTTGATCTTGATAGGTTTGGAGATTCCTTGAAGGTTCTTGCCGAGCCCTTTGCTAGGCTCGTACCCACTCCAGTTTAGTATACTGTCGATTTTGCTCTGTTATGGCCCAATCCTTCAGGAGGCAGCTCGTCCTCATGGAAAGTGATCTTGTGACTTTCCAACACCTGGCCTGTCACGACCCAGAATCCCACTCAAGGTTGTGATGGCGTCCAACGACGGGGTTAGGCAAGCCAATATGAATTACCCTAAATGTTACCCTTCCCATTCGATTAATCAAGTCAATATTTACCAATTTTAAACGGTTAAACATGATGATATCTTGATATGAAGATAAAAGCATAACGATACATGGCCAAAAAAAAAAAGCATATATATGCCTATACAACCCAAAACCCAAAATATACACTACGCGTGTGCCAGGAACTAGTGTCACGAGTGTCATGGGCATACTAATGGAATATACAAATGATAATAATATATACAAATCCGCAGTCCGAATGAGAGAGACGGGAAAATAACAAAAGTAAGTGAAACTTCATGGCGCTGCTGGGGATCGCCAGAGGAAGCAGCTCACCGTGAAGTCAAGTCCACAAGCTCAGGACCTATCTCCGGTACAATAACCAGAAGCACCGGCCTCAGAACCTGTATAGTTAAGTACAGAAGTGCAGCATGAGTACATATTAAATAAATATGTACCCAGTGAGTATCCCGCCCAATCTCGAAGAAGTAGTGACGACTCGATACTCACTAAGGTCCAACAGTAATAACATATGATAGAATATAATGAAATACAGTAGGCATGTCAGGAAATAAACAACAAGTACATATCAAGAGCAGAAATCCAAGCAACTACTGAACTAAACAATAATACACTTTCAAGGGTAAGACCACCGAAATGAAACAATAATCACCAAATCTTAGATCCGTCGTGGCGTACGGACCGCTCCCATAAGTTACCTTCTAAACTCGCCGTGGCGTACGACCCGATCCCATATATATATCACAAATACTTCTCAACACTACTGTGGCGTACGGCCCGATCCCATATATATCACAAATACTTCTCAACACTGCCGTGGTGTACGGCTCGATCCCAAATATATCACAAATACTTCTCAACACTGCCGTGGCGTACGGCCCGATCCTATATATATCACAAATACTTCTCAATACTGCCGTGGCGTATGGCCCGATCCCATATATATTTCAATTACTTTTTCATAACAACTTCCTTTCCATTCAACAATGTCCATAAAGCCTCAGAGGAACAATACTATACAAAACATAATCTCATAGTACATACGGCGTCACAATGAATCATATAAAGCATTGTAAGGTAGCATATAAGGCATTACGAGAAAAATCATATAAGGCATATAAGGCATTACGAGGAAGCATACAAGGCTGGATGTGGGCCTAACTACCCGGACAAAACAATAATCGCCGCTACGTACGGACTCTAGTCACTTGGCGCGTACGTAGCCCCCAAACAATTTTACACATAGCATATATATCACCTATGGGGACAATGCCCTCTTACAAGGTTAGAAAGGAGACTCACCGCGTGTCGAATCTACTCCTCAGACCTCAATTTTGCTCGAAACCCCAAACTCTACACCCGAGGACTCGCAACTAGCCAAAAGGTATACAATAATATCAATGCATGCACAATGCGGGAAACTATCCTAGTTATTTAATAAAATCGCTATTCTTGAAGAATTCCCAATTTCCAACCCCAGTCCCGCATGATCAAATTCCAAAAATTCACGAAGGGATCACTCACCCATAGCCTAAAGATCATTAAGGTGTGATTTCTATTTGAATTCATGGCCTAAAATGGAAAATCACAAAATCCTCAAGAACCCTAAAATTACTACCTAATTCTATGATTTTAGATAATTTAGTAGGGAATTTAACTAGGAATTAATGTTTGAAACTAATGCTAGATAGGGAATTTACTTACCTCAAGTACTAGATTGAAGGCCCTCTTGGAAGCTCTTAAATAACACAAGGAAGAAGATGGAAAATGGAAGAAATGACTCAATCCCGTGTTTAAATGAAATTTCACTGCCTGGACTACAGGGGTTCCCCACCTGCGGCTGGGCAACCGCACCTGCGATCACACTAGATCAAGTGCACCAGCTGCATCATCAGCTGGTTTTTGGCCTCGTAGGGTGTCCGGGAGGCACCTGGGCCCACACGATCCCTCATCCAAATATACCATCAAGTCCTAACTCATAATACGGACTCGCTCGAGCCTTCGAAATACCCAAAACAACGCTAAATCTAAAAATCAACCCTCAAAACCCTTAGGATCAAACTTAAGGATTCCTAAGTTCTTGATTTCTATAACAATGCGCTGGACCGACCTATACTACTCGGAATGACCCCAAATTTTGCAGACAAGTCATAAATGACATAACGGAACCATCCCCGACTTCGGAATGTAACGACCCAGTCGGTCGTTTTGTGTGTTGGGACTCCGTTCCCATGAATGACTCTTCCCATAGCGACTACTCGTGCCTTATGACTTGTGTGGGCAGGTAGTTCGAGATTCAGAAGTGATTTGGCCAGTTCAGGAACACTTGGTTCTTGAAGGCTAGCCTATTTGGCTGATTTTGGCTCCAAGCAGCATTTTGAGCAAACGACCTTGGAATCGAGTTCTAACAGCTCTAGCAGCTCCGGATGATGATTTCGGACTTGGGAGTGTGTTCGCCTCGGGTTTCTGATGACCCGGGAGTATTTCGGCACCTGAATTGGAATTCAGGATTTCATGTGATTCGGAATTCAGCCTGGAATTGAACCTCGTGATATCATGGTCCGAATGGAATTCTGGAACCGACAATAGTTCCGTATAGTAATTTATGACTTGTTCGTAAAATTTGGGGTCATTTAGAGCAGTATAGACCCATTCGGCGTATTGATGAGCCATTTGATTTTTTCTTGAAATCCTAAGTTTGATCTAGGGGGTTTTGGAGAGTGATTCTTGGTTTGAATGATGTTTTTAGTGTTCTGGGAGCTCGAGCAAGTCCGTCATGTAATTTGGGACTTGTTGGTATAATTTGTCGAGGGCTCGGTTGGGCCCAGGGGTCTCCCGGACCCTGATCGGGGTCAAAAACCAGCAATTGAACTACTGGTGGGAATTTGCTGGTGTGACCGCACCTGCGGTCCATGAGCCGCAGGCGCGAGGTTCGCACAAGCGGCAATCAATCGCAGGCGCGACTCCTTTCGCAGGAGATGCCTTTTCTCCGTAGGAGCGGACCAGACTCCGCAGGCGCGAGAAGCCCCCAGGGCCCAGGCCATCACAGGAGCGGCCTTTTCTCCGCAGGCGCGGACAAAAGCCCGCACGTGCGAGAAATCCCCCAGGGGCCCAGGCCATTTTCCGCAGGCGCGACCCAATCTTCCGCAGGTGCGAGTCCGCACATGCGTTCCAAAAGTCGCAAGTGCGGAAACTGCTGGGCAGTCCAAATAAAAGGCCCAAGTCGTGATTTC
>ML273808.1:74765-96898 GCA_005239495.1 Nicotiana undulata | reverse complement strand
ATGGAACTGGTTCTTCTAGCTGGTTCAAGTAGCTTTTATGTCGCACAAGGATTCTGCTTGCAAAATTGCTTTGATAATTTTGCTTTCAGTTCTTGTTTCACTTCTGTGTTTGTGCGTCAATTATTCAGCAGGAAAGCTTTAACATTTTATAGAATCAGTAGTTGAGATGTAGATGTTGTTGTTTAGTTCTAATGCAACTCTTCCTTGGTGGAAGAGTTTGTGTTTATTTCAACTTTCTTGATCTTGATTCTGTCCTACCTGAAATCGAACTCCATCTTCTTATCAATTTGTAACCTTTTCGCTTAGGATATAACCTCTTAGTTCACAGATAATGTTTATCTCCTGTGCATGGACGCTTCTCGTGCCAATGGGTCTGTTTGACTATGTTTGCCCTGATGGACCTGGTTCATCTAGGTTAGCATTTGTCAATCTTCAAAACCATGCAGTGACTTGATTCAACAGTGCCTCATCTGGAGGTGGGGTTTCTTTTAGCAGAGGCCAGTCTTCCAGGCCATTCCATTCAGCACTACAGGCTTCACATGGTACTTCAGGTGGTCGTGGTTATTATACACCTTCTTCTGCTCAGCCAGTCTACAGTGCACCATCAGCTTCTATTAGAGCACCTCCTCTGCAGAGTTATTATCGAGGTCAGCCAGTTCGTCAGGGTTAGTCTTCATATCAGGAGGGATGTTTTGAGTGTGGTGAATATGGGCATGTTCAGAGAGCTTGTCCGAGACTTTCGGGTAATCAGCATCACTACCAGGGTTCCCGTGCTATAGTTCCAGCACCACCTGCCCAGTCAGCCAGGGGTAGGGGTAAGGTAGCTAGAGGTAGATGCCAAAATATTAGAGGTGGAGGTCAGGTAGCTAGGGGTGCAGGCCAGCCCGCTAGAGGTGGAGGTAAGCCTATCATAGGTCCTCCCAGAGACATAGTTCAGGGTGGTGGAGCCCAGCCCCGATTGTATGAATTTCCATCTAGACCTGAGGCGGAGTCCTCTGACGTCGCTGTTATTACAGGTATCATTTCAGTTTGTAATAGAGCTGCTTCAGTTTTGTTTGATCCGGGGTCTACTTATTCTTATGTTTCATCCTATTTTGCCTCATATTTGGTTGTTCCCCGTGATTCCTTGAGTGTTCATGTTTATGTGTCTACACCGGTAGGGGACGCCATTGTGGTAGATCGTGTATATCGTTTGTGCGTAATAGTCATTGAGA
Source organism: Nicotiana undulata (assembly GCA_005239495.1). NCBI lineage: Eukaryota > Viridiplantae > Streptophyta > Magnoliopsida > Solanales > Solanaceae > Nicotiana > Nicotiana undulata. The sequence goes on along the minus strand of ML273808.1, from coordinate 95,684 downwards.
ATCTTGAAACTAGTGTAGATCTTTTGCTTCTTGACATGGTCGATTTTGATATTATATTAAGCATGGATTGGTTGTCGCCTTATAATGCCATCTTGGACTGTTACGCCAAGACAGTTACCTTAGCCTTTCCAGGGTTGCCTCGATTAGAATGGAAAGGGACTCCTGGTCATTCTCCCAGCAAAGTGATTTCTTATGCCAAGGCTTGTCGCATGGTTGAGAAGGGGTGTTTGGCTTATTTGGCTCATATTAACGATTCTGAGGCTGAAGTTTCTTCCATAGAGTCAGTGCCTATTGTTCGCGAGTTTCCCGAGGTGTTTCCTGCAGACCTGTCGTGGATGCCACCCGACAGGGATATTGATTTTTGTATTGATGTGGCTCTAGGAACTCAACCCATTTCCATTTCTCCATATCGGATGGCCCCACCAGAATTGAAAGAACTAAAAGTGCAGTTGCAAGACTTGCTTGATAAAGGTTTTATTAGACCCAATGTCTCGACTTGGGGTGCACCAGTTCTGTTTGTGAAGAAAAAGGATGGTTCGATGAGAATGTGTATAGATTACCGACAGTTGAACAAAGTTACTACGCCCTCCGTTCCAGTTTATGTGAACCTATTTCCTTTTTGGTCCGTTCCAAAAAGAATGAACCCTTTCCAAATTTGGTAATAATTTAGCTTAAACTTACAATTTTAACCTTAATAAGAAGCTTTTATAACCACACAAATACTCTGGGGCACTTTTTGACTTATTTAGTATCACAAATTTCAAAAGTCTTCATTTTTTCTTAAACTTCGTGCCCAGTCAAACATGTTCACATAAATTGGAACGGAGGGAGTATCAAGAATAAATATCCATTTCCGAGAATTGATGATTTATTTGATCAGCTTCAGGGTGTCAGGGTGTTTTCGAAAATTGATTTGATATCGGGCTACCATCAGTTGAAGATTAGGGCGTCTGATGTTCCTAAGACAACCATTCGGATGAGGTATGTGCATTATGAATTTCTGGTTATGTCCTTTGGGTTGACTAATGCTCCAGCAGCCTTTAGGGATTAGATGAATCGGGTTTTCAAGCCTCATCTGGACTCTTTCATGATTGTGTTCATTGATGACATTCTTATATACTCCCGTAGTCGGGAAGAGCATGAGCAACACCTCCGTATAGCGCTCCAGACTTTGAGGGATAATCAGTTGTATGCAAAGTTTTCAAAATGTGAGTTCTTGTTGGATTCAGTAGCTTTCTTGGGTCATATTGTATCAGCTGAGGGTATTCAGGTTGATCCTAAGAATATAAAGGCATTCAAGAACTGGCCTAGACCCACTACAGCCACGAAAATCAGGAGCTTCTGTGGCGGGCTACTACCGTCGTTTTGTGGAGGGGTTTTCATCCATAGCAGAACTAATGACTAAATTGACTCAGAAAGGTGCCCCATTTAAATGGTCGGACGAGTGCGAGGTGAGTTTTCAGAAGCTCAAGACAGCCTTGACTTCAACACCGGTGTTGGTGTTACCATCAGGTTCTGGTTCTTTCACGGTTTATTGTGATGCTTCCCGAGTTAGACTTGGAGCAATATTGATGCAGGATGGAAAGGTGATTTCATAACGTCTCGACAACTGAAAGTCCATGAGAATAATTATCCTATTCATGACTTAGAGTTGGCAGCCATTGTTCATGCATTGAAAATTTGGAGGCACTATCTGTATGGCATGCCGTGTGAGGTTTTCACTGACCATCGCAGTCTCCAGTACTTATTCAAGCAAAAAGATCTAAATTTGAGGCAGCGGAGATGGTTAGAGTTATTGAAAGATTATGATGTCACTATATTATATCATCCAGGGAAGGCCAATGTGGTGGCCGATGCATTGAGTAGGAAGTCGCTGAGTATGGGCAACCTTGCATTTATTCCAATCGGTGAGAGACCGTTGGCTTCAGATATTTAAACTTTGGCTAATCAGTTCGTGAGGTTGGGTATTTCACCCGGAAGTGTTCTAGATTGTACAGTCGCTCGGTCTTATTTAATTGAGCATATCAGAGAGCGGCAGGATGATGACCCGCATTTGATGGTTCTTAGGGACACAGTTCAGCACGGTGGTGCCAAGAAGTTTACAGTTGGTGAAGACGGTGTTTTGAGGATGCAGGGTTGTATATGTGTGCCAAACGTTGATGGTCTTCGTGAGTTAATCCTAAGGCAACATTATTGGTAGAGAAGAATGAAAAAGGACATTGTTGCGTATGTGGCTCGTTGCTTAAATTGTCAACAGGTAAAGTATGACCATCAGAGAACCGATGGTTTGCTTCAGTAGATAGAGATTCCTAAGTGGAAGTGGGAGTGTATCACTATGCTTCGTTGTTGGACTCCCACGGACTCAGAGGAAATTCGACGCAGTTTGGGTTATTGTGGATAGGCTGACTAAATCAGCACATTTCATTCCAGTGGCAAGTACTTATACTTTGGGGCGGTTGGCAAACATATATATTTGAGAGATTTTTTCGCCTTCGCGGTGTGCCCGTGTATATCATTTCTGATCGGGGTACGCAGTTTACTTCGCACTTTTGGAGGGCAACTCGGCGTGAGTTGGGGACACGGGTTGAGTTTAGTACAACATTTCATCCTCAGATGGACGGGCAGTCCGAGCGTACTATTCAGATTTTAGAGGATATGCTCCGCGCTTGTGTTATTGACTTTGGAGGTTCTTGGGATTAGTTCTTACCATTAACAGAGTTTGCCTATAATAATAGTTATTAGTAGATCATTCATATGGCTCCTTATGAGGCATTATATGGTAGACGGTGTAGATCGCCAGTTGGATGGTTTGAGCAGGGAGAGGCTCGATTATTGGGAACAAACTTAGTTCAGGAGGCCTTAGATAAGGTCAAGATTATTCAGGAGAGACTTTGTGCAGCTCAGTCTAGGAAAAAGAGTTATGTCGTTCGTAAGGTTCATGATGTGGCATTCATGGTTGGAGAGCGAGTATTGCTTCGGGTATCACCCATGAAGGGTGTTATGAGATTTTCGAAGAAGGGTAAGTTGTGCCCTAGGTATATCGGGCCATTTGAGATTCTCGATAGAGTGGGGGAGGTAGATTATAGACTTTCCTTGCCTCCAGGGTTATCCTCAGTTCGTCCGGTATTTCATGTGTTTATGCTCTGAATATATCATGGTGACTCGTCCCACGTGTTAGATTTCAACTCTGTCCAATTGGACAAAGATTTGACTTATGAGGAGGAGTCAGTAGCTATTTTAGACCGGCAGGTTCGTCAATTGAGATCAAAGAGCTATCATTCAGTTCAAGTGCAGTGGAAAGGCCAGCCCGTTGAGGCAGCTACTTGGGAGTCCGAGTCGGACATGCAGAGTAGATATCCCCACTTGTTTTCCAATTCAAGTAATTTTCTATGTCCGTTCGAGGATGAATTTTTGTTTTATAGGTGGAGATTGTGATGAACCAAGGGGTCATTTTATGAATTAATACTTTATTCCAGGCTTATTAGCCTTAAAATGATTAATTTTTAATTACCTCGAATTGTATGTGCAGTCCGGGCGTGAAATCAGAAAACTTTTAACTGAAAATATGAGAAAACAGTAAACGTTTTAGAGTTAAATTTGGTTATAGTTGACTTTGGTCAATATCTTGAGTGAACGGACCCGGATCTGTGTTCCTACGATCCCGAGAGGCCCGCAGTAAAATATGGGACTTGGGCGTATGCCCGAAATTGAATTCTGAGGTCCTTAGACTTAGGAAACATTTTTTGAAGAAATTGGTATACTGAAACTTTAAAGGAAGTATAGAAATGATTATTGTTTGAACTCATTGGTATCGGGTCCGTATTTTGGTTCCGGAGCCCGGTACAGGTTTGTTATAATGTGAAAGTCGTACTTGTAAAATTTGATGAGAATCGGAATTGATTCGACGTGAATTGGATGTCCAGATGAGAAATAGTGAAATTTGAGTGTTCTGGAGGAAAATCTTGATTTTGGGGTTGAATTTGTAAATTGTGATGTTATGTCAATGATTTGATCGCACGAGCAAGTCCGTATGATGTTTTCAGACTTGCGTGCATGTTTGGTTTGGAGCCCCGAGGTCTCGGCTGAGTTTCGAGTAGGCCACAGTAGGGCTGTTCATTTGGATCGGATATCCGAAATTCGAACCGATCCATTCAATTTTGGATTTCGGATTTTGGATCAGATCGGATTTCGGATTGTGTTTATTAAAATTTCGGATTTCGAATCGGATTCAGATTGGTATATTTTAATCCGATCCGATCCGAAATCCGAAATTATTAGGCAATGTATAAATACTACACTTTAATTTCGGATAGTCAGTACTTCCTTTACATCTTCCTCCAAGTTATTACCTTTACAATTGCTAAATTTAGTTATATTGGCACCATAGTACTCTCATTATTGTATAAACATGAATTTTTCTTAATGCATTGCCTCTTTTACAAAGAAAATATACATATTAGTTTGTAACTTTGAGACATAATAACGATCCGAAATCCGATCCGATCCAAACTTTAAAATCCGAATCCGATCCGATATAATTCAGATCGGATTCGGATTGCATTTTCTAGAATCTGAAATCCGAATCCGAAATATGCAAAATCTGATCCGATCCGTGCACACCCCTAGGCCACAGAGTGTTTTGACACTTAGAAAAATAACTGCAACTTCAAAGGTTGCAGGTTGCAGGTTCAGCCCTCTGAACCTGAAGGCGTGGCAGCGTTTAGAATTCCGCTACAGAGGACCAGGTTCCGCTGCAGCGCCCAGTTTTTCGCTGACAATGGTGGGCAGGGACAAGGTTCCGCTGCAGCGCCCATTATTCCGCTGACAGCGGTGGGCAAGGACCAGGTTCCGCTGCAGCGCGCAGTTTTCCGCTGACAGCGGTGGGCAGGGACCAGGTGCGCATATAAATACTGGACTTTTAATTATTTTACCACTTTCCAAAAATAATAAAACCCTAGAACAAAAGAGGTGATTTTCCAAAATATTTTTCTTCCCCAAATCATTGGTAGGTGATTTCTAACTCACCTCTTTCAATCCTTAACTACTTTTTACAAGATTTCAACCTAGAATCTAGAAATTTTCATGGTAGAATTAGGGATTTTTGGGAAAACTTAGGAAACCCATAATTTTTTAATAAAGTAAATTCCTTTAACAATAATTAATGATATTAAACCAAATTATGATTAGATATAAGTGAGTTGAAGGCAATTTCTAAAGGAAAAGTTGTGATTGAGGAGTTCTAAATTGAGGTAAGTGCTTGGTTTAACCTTGACTTGAGGGAATAGGAATCCCAATCTAAATATTATGTGAATTGCATGTGTGTGGTGTATAGGTGAGGTGACGAGTATCTATGCACTGCCAAATTACCTGTTTAGCATGATCCCTTCCATATCCCCAATTATTTGGTTCCTGATTTGGTTGTTTGCATGAATTCTATGTCTCCATGTCTACTTGTTTTCATCAACTTATTGTTAAGCATTGTCTTATGAAATTCGAAAATATGAATTGAAATTCTCGATTCATTGTGATATATGAAAGGTTGAGATGGTTGACAGTGTTATACGAAACCTATAAATTTTGGTTGGTTTCATTGTGAAATGATAATTGATGAGGTATATGAGTGATACGACTTTCTTATTACACTTGTTGAGAAAAATTATTATTATGAAAGGCAGTGGCTTGAATTATGAAATCTTTTACGAATAAAGTTACAGAATTGTCTGGTGGGAGCGGGTTGCACGCCGCAACAAGGAGTGATAAGGGTGGACCGGTGGAATCGAGTTGCACGCTGCAACAGGAGAAATAAGGGTGATATGAATATAAGGAGGAGGAATAAGGGAGGACACGTGGGAGTGGGTTGTGCGCCGCAACAAGGAGAAATAAGGGAGAATATTTATGATTTACTGATTTTAAACACAAGGAACGGAAACCTTTCTATTTTACTTTATTGTTATCTCATATTTGGTACCTATGGTTATTTTAAAAGTGAAATTGGAAGTGTGGAAACCTATGTGAGAATTGGTTATAGCTGAGACCTTGAAAATGTGGCTGAGTTTATTTATTTTATTGCTTCATTTTATTACTTTTTTTAGTTTAGAAGCATTTTCCTGCTTTATGTTACAATATGCACATGTTATGTTATAAAACGCCCCACCGTAGCCTCGTCACTACTTCGTCGAGGTTAGGCGCGGCACTTACTCAGTACATGGGGTCGGTTGTACTGATACTACACTCTGCACTCTTTTGTGCAGATCCAGGTACTGGTCAAAGCTTATCCTTTGAGCATAGTTGAGCATTCACGCGGAGACACGAGGTAGATCTGATGGTGTCCGCAGATTCCTAGAGTCTTCTCCTATTTTATTTAGACACTATTTTAGTCCATTCAAAAACAGAAATATATTTTTCTTTCAGCCCATTTATTTGTAGTATTCTTTAGTAGTTCGTGAAATTGTGACACCAGACCCTGGGGTAGTTTATAGTTATAATTATTAGATCGTGGTTCGTTTATTTTTTCCAAATATTATTTATGACATCAGTTGTTGGGAAATATTAGATTCATCATTTGTTTTTAAATTATTTATTTATGTTTAACTAAGTATACAAACGAAAAGGTTAATTAAGTTCTAACATTGGCTTGCCTAGCAAGTGTGGTGTTAGGTTCCATCACGACCCCGATGGTTGGGAATTTGGGTCGTGACATTAATACTATTGGAAACTCTGTTTATGAATAACCAATGAGGATGTTTTATGCAAATTTGTTTGTGAATGACAAAGATGATTTGGAATCTATGATGTTAGGCACTCGAATTGTTCTGGACTCTTATCAATTTGAAAAGATTTTCTCTGCTAAGTTTAGTAGGTTTGATGTGTTTGTGCAAAATTCTTGGCCAAAAGATTTTGAAGTCTCCTTTGAAGAAGAAAAAACCTTTTTATCTGATAACCCTCCTGATATTGGTCCCAAGTATCTTAAGTTTGAACACCGTGTCTTGGTCCCAAGCCTAAACCTTTTGCGTGATGGTGTTAAAAACAATATTTTTTTAGGCTCTTGTTTGCTTGATGATGGTCTAACAAACTTTCTTTTGCTTGGGTCTATAAAAACTATGCCTCTCATGAAGGCATTACTTTGCTGCACTACCTCACTAGTTATTATGTATATTACTTCCTATATTACTTGTAGTGTGTGTGTTTTTTTCCCTTTTTGATTGATGTCAAAGGGGGAGAACAATGTAGAGAAGTAAAACAACCACTCAGAAGGAGACAACACTCACTAAGGGGGAGATGTCATCAACTCAGGGGGAGCAATGCAGAGGGTGAAATAAAAGCGGTCTACATAATTATGATGTGTTTACTCTCTCTTGATTGTCATTATCAAAAAGGGGGAGATTGTTAAGTCAAAATCTAAAGTTTCGATGATGACAATTTTGCTTACCTAGTTTTTGCAGGAATCAACAAAAGGAAAGAAAACTAATGAGAAGTTGTCCAAAGATATGTTGCTGAATTAATGGACAAGAAAAGGGAATCCAAATCTATCATATCATTGCAGCCTCAGTTGAAGGAAATCAAGACTATAGAGAAAAAATAATCCAAATTTATCACATCCTGTCAACCTCAATCGAAGGAAGTCAAGATTACAAATCAAAGAGTTATTTCCAGCAAATATCCGGCATCCTCAATTAACTCAATCGAAGGCTTGAATATTTCTTCAATGTAAGACAGTGACAAGGAAAGTCATGAACAAATCCTGCCCTTCCCAAGAATAGGATTTGAGTGGCACCCCTTGGGTCAAATCCCTTTGAAGATCTTGTGCCTCTATTTCTAGTCAAGGCTCAACGGCTCTCTAATCTCCTATAAGAAGTCTGCTAATATCAAATGGAAGCTTTGCGCAACTACAAACATTGTTTTCTAAGTCTCTCTACTTCTTAGCCTAAACATTGTATTCCTAAGTTTATTTGTGTCTCAAAAGATAGGAAGAGTTAGAACGCAAAAGAGAGTTGTGTAATTATTCAAGATTCATTATTTCTATACTTCGTTAGTGGTGAAAAAATCAAAACCATCCGTATTGTAATTCTCTCAAGATCTAAGGGAACCCTTGTGACCCAAGGGAAACTACCACACCGATACCGAACCAGTATAAAAAATTATTGTGTGTCATTATCTTTCAATTTACTATTATTTTACATTCTGCACAAAATCTAGTCAACTAAAATCATCGTTAGTCGACTATTTTTTAATAGACCACAATTCACCCCTCTCTTGTACTTTTAATTTGTATGAGAACAAGGCTCACAATCTCTACTTAACAGCTAGTGAGAAAAAGATCATGTGATCTAACACTGTTGTTGGTGCACTATTTCAAGAAGGAACCTCTCAGGTTCGACCTCCTTATTTCAACAGACAACACCTTTCTCAATGGAAAGTGCGTATGGAAACATATACGATGTCATATGACATTAAAGTTTGGCGTGTGATCAAAAAGGGAAATCTTCCAATCCACCAAAGAAGGATGCAAATAGCCAAGTTATCGTATCAATTGATCCTCTTGACTTAGATGATTACACTGACGAACAAGATGATGTTATGACTGTGAATGCCAAAGCAAAAAATCTACTGTACAATGCTATCAGTGGAGAAAAGTATGAAAAGATATCTAGTTGTGAAATAGCCAAACAAATGTGGGACAAACTGAAGGTCACTTATGAAGGAACCAACAAAGTGAAAGGAACAAGAATTAATCTTTTGGTTCGGGACTATGAGCTATTTCAAATGAAGGATGGAGAATCAGAAGAAGAGATGTTCTCCAGGTTCGGCAAAAGCCTTGGAGATCTAAAGTCTTTTGGTAGACCTTCTAAAAGTGGTGAACAAGTTAGAAAAATTCTCAGGAGTTTACCTACAATTTGGCAGCCTTGAAATGTCAGTATCTTGAAAAAATTCCTATGATGAACTTAAAGGTGATCTAATTGCTTTTGAGAAAACTCATTTGGATGGATAAATTCAAGAAAAGAAGAAAATTGTTGCCTTTAAAGCAATTTTGGTTGAACCAGAAAATGAAGAAGAAGAAGGAGGAGGAGAACAAGATGAAAACATTGACATGCTTTCTCAAGTTGTAACAAGCATGATGAGGAAAAACAGGAATAGCAGAAGAGGGAAGTCTAACTTCAGGAAAGGAAGGATAAACAATGAGACCGATAAAAATGATGGAAGGTGCTACGAATGTGGAATATTTGGTCACATTCAAGCTGATTGTCCTAAACTGAAGAAGAAACTCAGTAGCAACATGCAAAATAAGAAGTCTTTCGGAACCTGGAGTGATGAAGAAGAATGTGATCATGAGGAAGTTGCAAATATATGTTTCATGGACATCAATGAAAATGAAGATTCAGTGGATCTTGGACTAATGGCAGATGGAGATGATGATGAGGAAGATAACTCAAGAGAACTTGGTCTCATGGCACACGAAGGAACTAGTGAGGTACGTCTTCCCACATGTCCTAACTGTTATGAACTTCAAGAATTTGTTGATATTGCTCTTGCAGATATTGAAAGAGTTGTGAATGAACTTAGGAAGATCAAGAGATAAAAGAAAGATTGGTCCTTGAAACTGGAAGTCTGTGAAAATAAGCGTGATATGCTACATGATGAAGTTAATGAACTTCAACTTCAATTGAATGGATTGCAACAATTCACTATTCACAGTTCTGTCAAATCAAATCAGACTACTCATCACAAGCAGAAGAAATCTTATGTTGTTCCTTTTGTGGTAAAAATGGTCGTAGTACTAACCAATGCAGGAACAGAATTAGAGCAGAAAAAGGTTCTGAAAATTATAATGGTCCATCATGTTTTTATTGTGGTAAAAGAGGTCACACCTCAAATCGTTGCAGGTTCAAGGATAACAGGATATGGGTCTGGCGGCCTAAATCTTCTAATCAAACTAACACTCAGCATCCTAACCATTCAGGACCCAAGCAGGCTTGGGTACCTAAAAACAAGTAATTTTGTTTTGCAGGAACACCGCAAGAAGAATTGAAAAGGAATATGGTATCTCGCCGGCGCTTGTTCCAGACATATGAATAGTGACAAACAATTGTTCAAAACAATCACCAAACTACAAATATTATTTTCTAAATCTCTCTACTTCTTAGCCTAAACACTGTATTCCTAAGTTTATCTGTGTCTCAAAAGATAGGAAGAGTTAGAACGCAAAAGAGAGTTGTGTAATTATTCAAGATTCATTATTGCTATACTTCGTTAGTGGTGAACGAATCAAAACCATCCTTATTTTAATTATTTCAAGATCTAACGGAACCCTTGTGACCCAAGGGAAACTGAATGTAGGTACCACACCGGTACCGAACCAGTATAAAAATTGTTGTGTGTCATTCTCTTTTCATTTACTGTTATTTTACATTCTGCACGAAACCTAGTCTACTAAAATCATCGTTAGTCGACTATTTTTTAATAGATCACAATCACCCCCTATTGTACTTTTACTAATGACATGGATCGTGTCAATAATGACACACATCTTTATCGGATTCCATCGTTTTAATTCTTCCTCCCTTGAAATCGGATCTTCTTCCTGGATCATTTCCTCCTCTTTTAGAAACACGAACATTCTGTTGAACGAATGATACATTATCTGTGAGTAGTACCCTACTTAAGACATCCTTAAGAGATGAAGTTTCGGAGCTAGACAAGATTAGAGATTTAGCCATCTCAAATTCAGAAGGGAGACCGGCTAAAAGCTCATTATGGCCATTTGTTCTCTCTGAGTCTGTTGTACCTTAATATCAGTACTGAATGTAAGATGCATATTAATTCCTCAGAGGTGTTCTTAAAATCCATTAAATAAGCAGTGAGAGTTTTATCCTCCTTTTCAACATGATAAAACTTCTTGCACACATCACAAATTCGAGATATATTCCCTTTCCCAGAATATAAATACTCTAAACAGTCCATTAATTATTTGACAAATTCACAATGACTAGTCAAATTAAATTTTTTACTATCAATCGAATTTCTAAGTTGTAAAAATAATTGTGCATCATCTCTCATCCATATGTTTTTTTGTTCCATCTGTAGGAGGGTCTTGAACTAAATGGTCAACATATTTACTGACTTTTCGCTTTGCGACTGAATGGGTTGTAAAAGTGAAGGCGGGAAATTCACGCGTTGTTTTCCCACGGCTTTAATCGGAATAGCCGTCAATATTATTGTAGGAAAATATTTATTGACCAATCAAAATTGCCTTCCAGGATCTATAATTGCTTCAAAATGTCCAATATATATACATTGTTGGACCTTTTGAATATAACCAAGAAGATCTTATGAAAATTGAACATTTCGTAGCGAAGATGTAAAACAGATATTGGGCATTTTAGAAAAATATTTCGTAATTGATTTAGCAAAAAATAAGAAATAAGTAATACACTTACAATCATTTTCCGGCTACGGCAATTGCAGATTTGGTCGCATGAGCGACCATTCAATATTCAGTCACAAATTTCGTCCAGAAATTAACAATTTTTTAGTAGTGTTATAGTCTTACTCCATTCTAAATAATTAAAACCATTTAGTTATGTTTTGTAATTTTGGACATAGCAGGAACAATGTCAAGTCATAGTAGTCTTGTTATCACCCATCTTTAAGCAAACAAATTCTTTTAATAACCAACCGAATAATTAAAGAGACCAAACCAAAGTATCTAGCAAGAAAAATAACTCAACAGAAACGTAACACCAACCCACAAAACAAGTAAAATCAGATGCAAGTATATTGTCTGGCAAATCTATATATAAATATAAAGGAGGGACTTGACAAGATGATGTGGCATATCCCTTAGTGTAGGAATCCTATTTAACTTTTTTCTCATTTTTTGAATTTTTCCTCTAAATTTTCACACAATAAACTCAATTACTAAATATAAATAAATAAGGTACAGGTACAACATCGTAATAACAACTAATTAGAGAAGGAACGTTTCAAAATTCATTGGAAACGTTACAAACCAAAATCTTCTATTCACTAAACATAAAAAATAAATCAACTTTCAACAAAACGCCTTCAATCCCAGCGCTTCCAAATACAATCAACAAAGGAAAAAAATTCCATCCAACAACCATATCAACCCTGAGAAGAAATCAACATAGCAGAACACTATTACCGTCGGTATGAAAGATCTGAATGTACAAAGCTTCACCTTTGTTTGGTTTTGACTTTATGTATTTCTCAATTAAATAACTGTATTGAAGTTGTACTTATATGATTGTTGAAAGAGGGAACAAACAAAGAGTATAAAGAAAGGAAGAACCACCAGTCAACGACTATCTCCCTCCCCTCATTCCTTCTCCGAGGCAACTGTATAATGACCAACTCTAATTGGTATAGTTCATTTTTCGTGAACGATGTAAAATTATTTAAATTTAAAAAATGTATGTTTGTATCTTATATTCTTGGATTTTCTTTATTTTGGTTTTGTTGGCATATCCCTTAGTGTAGGAATCCTAACTTTTTTCTCATTTTTTTGACTTTTTCCTCTAAATTTTCACACAATAAACTCAATCACTAAATATAAATAAATAAGGTACAGGTACAACATCATAATAACAACTAATTAGAGAAGGAACGTTTCAAAATTCATTGGAAACATTACAACCCAAAATCTTCTATTCACTAAACATAAAAAATAAATCAACTTTCAATAAAACGCCTTCAATCCCAGTGCTTCCAAAATACAATCAACAAAGGAGAAAAATTCCATCCAACAACCATATCAACCCTGAGAAGAAATCAACATGGCACAACACTATTACCGTCAGTCTGAAAGATCTGAATGTACAAAGCTTCACCTTTGTTTGGTTTTGACTTTATGTATTTCTCAATTAAATAACTGTATTGAAGTTGTACTTATATGATTGTTGAAAGAGGGAACAAACAAAGAGTATAAAGAAAGGAAGAACCACCAGTCAACGACTATCTCCCTCCCCACATTCCTTCTCCGAGGCAACTGTATAATGACCAACTCTGATTCGTATAGTTCATTTTTCGTGAAAGATGTAAAATTATTTAAATTTAAAAAATATATGTTTGTATCTTATATTCTTGGGTTTTCTTCATTTTGGTTTTGTTGGCATATCCCTTAGTGTAGGAATCCTATTTAACTTTTTTCTCATTTTTTTTGACTTTTTCCTCTAAATTTTCACACAATAAACTCAATTACTAAATATAAATAAATAAGGTACAGGTACAACATCGTAATAACAACTAATTAGAGAAGGAACGTTTCAAAATTCATTGGAAACGTTACAAACCAAAATCTTCTATTCACTAAACATAAAAAATAAATCAACTTTCAACAAAACGCCTTCAATCCCAGCGCTTCCAAAATACAATCAACAAAGGAGAAAAATTCCATCCAACAACCATATCAACCCTGAGAAGAAATCAACATGGCAGAACACTATTACCGTCGGTCTGAAAGATCTGAATGTACAAAGCTTCACCTTTGTTTGGTTTTGACTTTATGTATTTCTCAATTAAATAACTGTATTGAAGTTGTACTTATATGATTGTTGAAAGAGGGAACAAACAAAGAGTATAAAGAAAGGAAGAACCACCAGTCAACGACTATCTCCCTCCCCACATTCCTTCTCCGAGGCAACTGTATAATGACCAACTCTAATTGGTATAGTTCATTTTTCGTGAAAGATGTAAAATTATTTAAATTTAAAAAATGTATGTTTGTATCTTATATTCTTGGATTTTCTTCATTTTGGTTTTGTTTATAGCAAAAAAGATTGTATCTTTGATTATTTTGTTGTCCATTGTGATATTTGCTTACTCTTGAAGGTGTTCGCTTAATGGATTTTTCATCTAACATTTTATGCATTGATATTAAGATGTTTGTTTCCTGTTTGTTGTATCTGTTTACTCAATCAGCTTTGTGAATGTTATTTATCAATTTTTCCTCCCTTTTTTCTTTTTGCCTTTTTCCTATTTTGCCCCTTTAAAGATTTTTGTTCTTTTACTTTCCCCTCCCCAACTTAAAATATTTCACACAGTAACTGCCATAACTTTAAACTGAAAGAGGTAACTAAGCATTTTCGTCTTTTCGTCTGGCTTTATTTTATATAGATGTGTTGTATTTTCAGTTTTTGGTGTGTCCCCGATGCCTCTTCATTTTCATTCATGTGTTTCCTCTCCATTCTAAATCCTTTTGATTTCTTCATTATTTTCATTTCAGTGTGCATCTTGATGGAATTTTGATGCTCTCAGAAGGTATTGAATTTCGTGGAATAAACTTTGCGTTGTATTCACATTAGGAGCATATTATTTATCTATATGAATGGTGAATATTCTTATATGTTCCTGAGTATTCATTTGGATATCAGTGAGTGTCATATATCAGTTGGAATTACTGTAACAATAGTGTAGCCCTTTTAGTTTTTTGTGTTCAATTTCTTGTGGTTGTTATTGTAGCTATGAGCATCGAAACTGTACACCAAAAGTTTTTGCAAAGATAGACTATTTCCTATTGTTGTTTTAGATTTATTGGAGAAATTCTGATGTTGGTATTTGTAGGAATACTGAAGAATCAAGTTTTAAGTATATATGCAATTGGCAAGCATATGGCTTCAAACCCGTGATTTATGCATCTAAATCTTTTTAACTCATAAGTTCCTCTTTTTTTTTTTTTTTTTTGAGTTTAATTTCTGTAAATGTATTACTATTGTGCTTATAGGTTTATGCTTTTTCTCTTCCTGATTCTCATTATTGGTGGCAATGAATTTTATTTTTCCCAGTTGCCGCTACAATTGTCTATGTAGACATGCACTCCATATATTACTACTATGTTAACTCTAAGATTTCGAGGTTCTTCCCGCAAATTTCTACTTTAGATGTATACCTGATATTTAATTTTATCTTGGCTTAGGATTTCTTTGTAGTGAGTACATAAGTACTGTTCAGACCATTTCGATCCCTTTTAACTCTATTGCTTGCATTAATCCTTGTGGTCATAAGTAATAATATTTAATGGGCACCACAATGCTCTACATGAACTTATTTTTGTGATTGGATACAAGGATACAAAAATTGAGGTAGAGATTGAGAATAGTGAAGTCATATTAGTCAAAGTGAAGCGCCATTAATAGCTATATACTCTTTATGATACTATCCCTCCGGTCCAAACTAAGTGATTTTTTTTTAGATATTTTCACACAGATTAAGAAATTTATCTTTTAGCATTAATTAGCAATAAAATTGATTATATTGACCTTTACTATCTCACATAAACACTCCTAACACATACTCCAACACTATTTACTCCAAGAATAATGTAAGAAAAAAAATATTAATTCATTTTAAAATATGGAAAAATCACTTATTTTGGACCGGAGGGAGTAGTAAACAACGAATAAATCAGTTTGATATACTCTCTATATGTAAAAGTTTTTCTGATAATCCTCTCCTTTTATTCTATTTTCCTGTTTTTGTTTTAAGAAGACAAAAACTGAATTTTTTAATGTTAGTTATTAAAGTGTTATTTAAAGTTTTTTTTTTTTGTTTCTTAAGTAGTACTATAATAATATGGAGGATTCACTTCATCTAAATGAAGTTGGAGGCATTATATCTGAAGTTACGACTTTCATTTTCAAGTGAGTATACATGAAATTTTAACTTTTTTTCTGTAAAAGACTTTTAGTGTTAATTTACTTTTACCAATTTTATAGGTCATTTATCCATTGTAATAGTTCATAATAGAATCATGA
This sequence comes from Nicotiana undulata, assembly GCA_005239495.1. NCBI lineage: Eukaryota > Viridiplantae > Streptophyta > Magnoliopsida > Solanales > Solanaceae > Nicotiana > Nicotiana undulata. The sequence goes on along the minus strand of ML273808.1, from coordinate 79,914 downwards.
AGAAAATTTTAATTAGTAAAGATTGATTTTCTTTTATATGCCGTTACTTATTTAGCCATATTTTAGTTTTTATTAACGATCGCGTGAAGCGCGAGCAAATTTACTAGTACTTTATAATCTTAGAAACAAACCAAAGAGTAGAAGAACTCAAACCTGAATAAAATTAGTTGTAATATAATCTGGTCCGAGATTGTTTGCCATGAAAACAAGGTTTTGTGATCAGAGGACAACCACCAATTGAGTGAAAATATCAAGGCGATCTCAGAGAACAAAGTTGGAACGAGAATGGACCACACTCGCCTCCACGTGTGTGCCGGAAAGTTTTGGTTAACTCCGGGGAGAATTAAAAGGAAAATCCTAAAGATCTACTATCATCTTAATACTTATTCTATCTATGTGTAGTATAAGTAATATGTCTACATTAATTCATTCATGTCTACATTCATTCTTCAACGCAAAGACTATATAACTGGAAGATCATATGGCCTTGGATTTTAAACGGGATATTGCACGACTCTCATTATCATCACTGCCTTACCATTTTGATCATTTTTAACATTTATTTTGATCTCTGACAAGGACTTGATCACGCTCAACTGTGTCTAATAAAAGAATACGCGGGCGTTGCAAATATAATTTGGGGTATTATGCCCAGAGTCGATCCCACAGGGACTTAACGTATCAAAGGAAGCTTGTGAAGTACTAAATTCTTATTAGTCAACCTCCTCAAACTTTATAAATAACAATTGGTGTTGTGATTAATACTACAACTAATGGAATCTATAAAACTAAGAATAACTAACAAGCAGTTGTAAACAATTAGAATAAAAGTCTAAGGTAATGGTTTCCCCCGTTGGTTCTTTCCCTAGTTGTATGTTCCTATAGCCTTGATTTGGTTGTCTCTATCAATCATGAACTCTCCAGTTATCGTAAATCTTTCTCAAGCATTTATGACAATTTACTAGACGCACTCTCTCGAGCTACGCTAGCTATATTTGCGTTACGGTTCACTTTAGATTGCACCCGAGGTATATTATCTCTAACCCAACCTCTAAACCCTCGGTTATGACTCTCGTCTATACTCCGGGAGTAGTGTTGTTCAACAACTACCTAAATAGCACTCTTTCTCAAGCAGATACATAATAAATAGGCACAGCTAGTTGAGGGCCCTTCAACAAACTACAATCAAAACGTAGTTGAACAAATAGAGATTAATAACCAACTCAAAACTATATTAACATGCCAACAAGTTCATCTCCAACGGGTTTCACCGAAACCTTAGATTAAAGTATTTAGCTACTCATAACAATAACAAAAACTGCAAAAGAATTCATAGTCAATGGTAAAAAAACAAAAGAGAAAGATGTGGATTGATGCCCAATTTTCCTCCTTGCCTCTTGCCCTTGCTTTTGATGTTTTCCACTTTCAAAACTGATTCCCCTTTTCTCTTGGGCGGATTCCTTAAGTTTATAAAGGGTTTGGGGCTTAAAATCCTGTATTTTGCATTTTAGTCCCTGAAGTTTACGCATCCTGCCGCGGTTGCACCGCGGTTACGCCAGGACCGCGGCCAAATAAGCTCTCTGAACCTGAGACTACCTTCCGCCACTGTTGCACCGCGACCACGCCCGGACCGCGGCAGGCCTGTTTCAGCTCTGCTTTTGCTTATTACTTGGTGCATTTTGTGGGTATTATTTGATTGGCCTCCTTTTTCCCGTAATTGACTCCAAAAAATGTCCTTTCTTGTGATATATCACCTGCAATGCATGAAAAGCACTAATCATAGCACTTTGTTATCAATATTTACATTAAAAACGATACAAAATGTGGTTCCTTAGGGTCCTAATTATAGTAAAATTTACCTACTATCAACACCCCACACTTAAAGCTTTGCTCGTCCTCGAGCAAGTTAAACCATGATTTTAGGCCTAATTGTCTGATGCATTACCCTTTTACGTCACAACTGCCATTATAAAAGAGCACCCCAAGCAGTGCAACGGCCACACCTCAAGTGAAGACTCTATATGCCATGCCACACTTGTGCTTACTTTAAGAACTCTAGATAGAAGTGAAGACTTGCCTTTTCCTCCTGAATTCCATGCCCTCGCATCACACTTTTGAGAGAAGTCCCACACATATAAAATTAAAGGCATCAAGGAACTTTAGATGGAAAGAATTTACTCACTCTCAACAAAGAACATTCACATGCCACACAGATACACCATAAGCTTGCCCGTAGTGTAATGCTTTACTAATCGAGTTGTTTAGTCTAAGATCAATAGGACTTCATTTGGTTGTAATGTAGGCTAGGGGACAGGTAATATTATGGTATAGTGACTAACCTCCCTAAGCACTTTTAATACATTAGCTTTATGTTTTGGCTCAATTTCCATGTTCTGTCCACTTATCTTTCCACACTTTCTTTCAATAGTCACCCCCCCCCCCCATTTTTCTAGGTGCACTGGCTTTTACTTGTAATCAGTATTTAGGACCACTATTTTCATTGTCCTTCCCTTTTTTTTTTGCACCTTTCAGTTATTTCCCTGATCTTCCCTTGTCCACCACATTACCACCCCACACTTTGACTTTTATATACTCTTTAACAATTCAAGTGCTTATAGGAGGTACAAGGTTCGAAAAATCAAGCTAATCAAACATATGGCGTAAGGTTGTTATCAGGTTAACAAGGAAACAAGTTATAGGCTCAAAGGGGTTAACTATGATATACTATTTACAGGTGGATTCATAACTATGCAGGCTTCACAAAGAAATGCCTATATCATCTCTAAAACCAAAAAACTTCTATTTCGCTTCGCACACACACATGGAAAGTTCTAGGTATCACATGTAGACATAGAATACACGAACTACCTCACACACACTTGGCATGTAACTCATTCCGAATTGGTTTGTCAACACACTCAAGTGAGCATTCAAGTCAGACGAAGTGTGCAAAATTAAGGCATACAATTAAGAGTTTACAAGGGAGCCTAGGTGTCGCACCCTCAAGTACGTTTTGATTGTTTGCAGGTATGTACACTGAGGGATGCATTCTTGCCCTTACCCATCTTTGCTCAAGAGAGTTCTAAAAGTCCTAAAAAATATAAAATGAGAAGAAAAAAAAAGAAAATCTACCTAACCCGGTTCAAGATAAACCCTTGGAAAAGAACCGTGGTCAAAAGAAAAACCAAGGGGGAGTTACTACACTACCTCAAAAGAAAATAAAAAATAAAAAAAATCTTTTTGGTCTTTTTGTTAGACTACTTCCCTCAAGAATACTGTCTAGGTGGTCTGTCATCAGGAAGGGTCTCCTACATTTTCTATTTTTTTTTCCGACTTTGACTCTCAAGAAACCCGTCGACAAGTGTCCATCGTCGAGCCAAGTCAGTGATGTCTAACGTAATTAAAAACAAATTATTCACAGGAAAAAAACAAAAATGAAAACACAATTAATTGCATATATACAACAACAATGAAGCAAGTCTCCCACCCCACACAGAAAGATATGGCATGTCCCCATGACTTTAAACAAAGATAGTGCAAAGAGGGGGTAAGAAGACTTCCCTGGTGGTCACTCGGAGTTGGAGACTGAATTGGGGTCCATGTTGCAGGCACTCCCAATGGCGTGGAACCATGCCATCATTCTGCTCTCGGATTTGGCCTGCCGTCTGGACATAGAATCAAGGCATAGGTGCAGGCCATCTACTGAGGTGCGAAGATCCGCCACCTCTTCCTCCAACAAGGGAATCCGGGGTCTGCTAGACTGGGATCTGGTGAAAGCCGCCCCAGCTTGGGGTCTCGGAGAGGTGCCAGCCCCATCGTAGGATCACCGAGGGGGTGCCACGGGGGCTGCGTCGTCATCATCAGCATCAAGCTCAATAGGCGCGGGGACATCTCTGCCGACCGTGATCTTAGCAGCTCGAAAAGGTGCTTTGTGACCCAAAGAACCATAAATAGGGTTTGTGGGGACATTTGCCAGCTGGCACAAGCGCGTCACAAGTGAGGGGAAGTAAAACCCTTTGGTCATCAGAGGCGACGGAAGGATCATTTCATCCCCAATAATTTTAGCCGCATCAAAGTCCCGCTTGTTGAAAAAACACCAGACCAACAATGCCCGTAAGCTGTTCACATCCGAAGTGTTACCAGTGGGCAAGAATCTGCTGCAAATTATGGTGAACAAGCATTTGGCTTCCCAAGTGAAAGAACTGGAATGGAGTGTGATGTTCTCCTTTATCCAGATCGGCTGTCCCCCGACGTAGATTGTCTCAATGAGTGTGTCCCAATCGATTACTGGGGAGTTATGGTAGTAATCAGTGTCGCCCGTGAACTGTGGAAGCTGCAGGACATGACGAATCTTTGCTATAGAGGCCTCTACCACTTTGCCTCGAACAATCACGGAGCGACACATGTGTTCCGGGCAGTTCGCATAGAACTCCCGAACAACCATTACGTTGGTCGTTTCAGGCTCCTCAAACAAGAACTCCATCCCCCTTCGTCTGATCTCCTCGTACATATCTGGGTTTTCAACCCGGAGTGCTGCCCGATCAACAGCTACCTCAGGGACACAACTCTTTGTGGCCTTCACATGAAACCGGTCCTCCGCCTTCTGCGACTCAAAACGGGAGGCGTCCCAAGTCGGTGCTTCAGATGTGCAGGCCTTGTTTCGGCGCTTCCGGCGGGCCATAGTGCCTGCAAAGAAATCAGTACAATAATCAGGTGCCGCCTAGCAAATTGTTAGTTGGATGGGTACTCAGACTTCACCACCCGCTGTCACCAAACACTCAGCTTCGCCAAATATGGCCAGTATAGAACATCCAGTGGGGAACCCATGTAAAAAATAAACAGTACCCGCCCCCACACTTCTACATGTGCTTCAAGTTTCAACAAAATACCCCACACAAGCCCCCAAAACAGTGATAACTACCAAGTAAGGCCACAAACTACCCACATGGGCCCCCAAAACAGAGTAATGTCACATATACGACAACACCCATGATATATTAGCCACCCCACCCCACACAAGAATATTGTCAAATATGGAACACACCCTCCACTCTTCACAAATCAACCCAAACCACCATATACAACAAAGAACTTAGTGTAGAACACCCATGTACAACAAGAACCAAGATTTGGTATACAATAATTAACT
>ML273808.1:31520-74476 GCA_005239495.1 Nicotiana undulata | reverse complement strand
GGGGGGGGGACTATTGGGTTTTAATGGGGGTGTTGAAAGAAAGAAGAAGAGAGGGAGAAGAAGGAGAGAGTGTGGGCGTTTGGGGAGAAGGGAGAGATGGGAGTGGGGTATTGTGGGGTTAGTGGGGTATAAAGGGGGATTGGGTATTTTTAAAAAGAAAAAAAAACTGAAAAGGAAGAAAAAGAAAAAAAAATAAAAATATAAGAGGATAAAAAAAATTTGGTCAGCACTTACCTGGGCCCTCCGCGGTCGCACCGCGGGCGCGGTACCAACTTCTGCAAGGTACTTTGGCTGCGGTCTCACCGCGGTCGCGCTGCGGGCGCGGTACCAACTTCTGCAAGGTACTTTGGCCGCGGTCGCGCCGCGGGCGCGGCGAGACCAACTTCTGCGAGGCACTTTGGCCGCGGTCGCGGCGAAAAGTTCTGAGGCTTCTCTCTCTTTTTCTCTTTTTTTTTTTTTTTTTTTTTTAATTTTTTTACCTCGTTCTGTATTTTACCATATTCGTGCTATGCCCAGGCTTTTGGTTCAACATCCTCCCAAACTCTCCTGCACACACCGTAACATGTTAAAAATTACAACTATCATGGGTTGCCTCCCAAGAAGCGGTTGATTTAACGTCGCGGCACGACGGATACAACAATCAATGGGTTGCCTCCCATGAAGCGCCTGATTTAATGTCACGGCACGACACAGAACGAGCGCATTTAAGAATCGCTCAACCTTTGTGGTTCTTCAAGACGCACCACAGACAACTCTTTCTTTTCATCCATTCCCACATACATTTTTAGTCGTTGGCCATTACCCTTGAAGGTGTTGGTGCCATTTTCACTTGTTATTTCCACAGCCCCAGACGGGAACACTTCTTTAACATATAACGGCCCAGACCATCGGGACTTAAGCTTACCAGGAAACAGTCTCAATCTTGAATTATACAATAATACCTTGTCTCCCGGATTGAAATGTCTGTCCACAATGTGCTTGTCATGTAGCCTTTTCATTCTTTCCTTGTATAGCCTCGTACTTTCAAAAGCGTGATATCTGAATTCCTCTAGCTCATGCAGCTCTGTCAGTCTATTTTCCCCAGCAGCAGCGGAGTCCATGTTTAATTGCTTTAAGTCCCACCAAGCTCGATGTTCAAGCTCCACAGGCAGATGGCAGGCCTTCCCAAATACCAACTTGTATGGGGACATACCGATTGGTGTTTTGAATGCGGTTCTGTAGGCCCAGAGTGCATCGTCAAGATTTTTCGCCCAATCAGTTCTTGAGGCGTTTACAGTTTTCGTGAGCACACTCTTGATCTCTCGGTTAGAAACCTCTACATGCCCGCTCGTTTGGGAGTGATACGGGGTGGCCACCCTGTGGCGCATGTCATATTTAGCCAGCAACTTCTCAAAGACCCGGTTGCAAAAGTGTGTGCCCCCATCACTGATAATAGCTCTCGGAGTACCAAACCGGGTGAAAATGTTCTTCTTCAAAAACCCCACCACCACTTTCGAATCATTGGTGGGGAATGCTGCAGCTTCCACCCATTTGGACATGTAATCCACAGCAACAAGTATATACTTATTGCCATACGAGCTGACAAAGGGACCCATGAAATCAATCCCCCAAACATCGAACACCTCAACTTCCTGCATCGGCTTCATAGGCATCTCATGTCGACGGGATATGTTTCCCGTTCTTTGGCATTCGTTGCATCCTTTTACCCACTGGTGGGCGTCCTTGAAAATTGTTGGCCAGTAAAAACCGGCCTCTAACACCTTCGCTGCTGTCCGGACTCCACCAAAGTGTCCCCCATAAGGTGACGCGTGACAAGCCTGCAAAACCGAAAATTGTTCCATCTCGAAGACGCATCTCCGGATCATGTTATCAATACAAATTCTGAACAAATACGGTTCATCCCAATAATAATTTCTGCAGTTACGATAAAAGCGTTTCTTTTGTACGGAGGAGAGCTCATAAGGGTCGATGCCACATGCAAGGTAATTCACAATATTTGCATACCATGGCACCTCTTCCGCACTTGTGGCTAGTAGCTGCTCATCTCAAATAAGCAAGATTTGCTCACCCTCAGAAAGAACATTCTTGTGCCACAAAAACGCACCATATGCTTGCCCGTAGTGTACTACTCTACTAATCGAGCTCATTCAGTCTAGGATCAATTAGGACCTTATTTGGATGTAATGTAGGCTGCATGTCGGATAGGATACCTTTAGATATAATAGTGACTACACCTCCCTAAGAACTTTAATACATATATTTTACATTCAAGCTCATACTTATGTCAAACCACAATTCCGCCTTTACATCTATATGTTATAACCCATGCTACTTTAAGCACAACTATATCAAAGCCACCATCATAAAAGACTATTCTTCACACAATACAACTCTTCTTCCTTTTTTTTTCAATTAAGGTGGCTTTTAGTATTACTTTTCAACGCAGTGCACCTTTCTCCTTATTTCATCAGCTCCACTCAAAATCCAAACCACCACCCCACACTTTACCTTTTACATAGTTCATCACAATTCAAGTGCTTATAAGAGGTGACAAGGTTCAAATAGATGGACAATTCAAAAATTGGGTAAGGCTTGTAATGTGGTTGCCAAAGAAACAGGATTACAGGCTCAAAGGGGTTAACTATGGTATATAGCAATTAGGTGGGTGGAACATGTATATATATGGTTCAACAAAGAAATGTCTATATCACTTCTTAGACCAAATAACACTACCATTTCGCTTTTCAAACACACAAGGCAAGTTCTAGGCGTTAAATGTTAGCACAGAACACACAAAACCTCACACACACATGGAACATGACTCAATCAAGTTTAGATCATCAGACACTCCGCTCAGGGTACTTAAGCCAAATTATGAACACATATTTTAAGGCCTTCTCATGAGAGTCAACCAATGAGCCTAAGTTTCACACTAAAGTAGTCTATATTCACGACACCATGGAGTTAAGGGATCGTATTTCAATTCCGCCCCTCGCCCATAAGTTCCTAACTAAAAATGGAAAAACTAACTACACCCGGTTCAAATAAAACCCTTGGAAAAGAACCGTGGTTTAAATAAAAACCAAGAGGGAGTTGATACGCTACTACAAAACCAAAATCTTTTTGTCTTTTTTTTGTTTGACTTTAGTCCCTCAAGAAACCCGTCGAGTGGTATCCATTGTCGGGCCAAGTCGAAGTTAACTTAACAAAAGAACTAAAAAATATATTATATACATATACAACAACATACACATCATCCCCACCCCACACTTAGAAAATTGGCATGTCCCCATGTCAAATAAATTAAAGCAAGGCAAGGTAAGGGGACTTCCCTGGTAACTCAATCCTGGTCGGAGACAGTGCTAGGGTTGAGGTGACAAGCTCGTCCTAGCGCCCGCAGCCAGCCCATAATCTTCTTTTCGGAATTCGCATTTTGAGTAGCCAGAGCATCAACTCTAGTACCCAGGCCTGTGACCGAAGTGCGCAGTCCTGCCATTTCCTGCTCCAAAGTTGTCAGACGGGTACTCCGGCGGGCCTGAGATGGACTTGCCTCATCTGGGATCTGTAATTGTGGGGGTGAGGCATGCATAGCCTCCTCCTGACCATCATCATCATCTTCTGACTCATCCTAGATGGCATTAGGAGCAGCTCCAGGTGCCACCGGGTCCTTCCCGATGGTTACTTTGCTTGCCCGGAACGCGGCCTCCTTTGGAACCTTCCCATCCATGTTGGGGTTTTCAGGAACTCTTGCCGCTCTGCACAGTCTAGTGACCAGATATGGAAAGTAGAATCCATACTTATTCTCGGTTGAGCGGATGAATATCTTTGCCTGGATAATCCGGGCCACAACCAAATCGTGGCCATTCACAAAGCACCATATCGCTGCCGCCCTAGGTCCATTTACATCTGTGGTGTTGATCGATGGCAGTAGACGACCTGCTGATTACGGTAAGCCAACACTTCGCCTCCCAAGTGAGGGATGATGAATTCAGGATGTTCCCAGGCGTAACCCATACTAAGTCCTTGCCCAACACACAAATGGTTTTGATGAATAGGTTCAATGTGACGGGCTTTTGCTGGTATGTCTCATAAAAATCTTAAACCCCGTTGAACACTAGCAACCTATACACTCGTCTGATGGTATCGAGTGAAGCATCCACCCTGGTTTGGTGCACCATTACAACCCGATTCTCATGTTCCAAGAAATTGGCATAAAATTCCCTAACAAGCATCATATTGCCCTCTTCCGACTCGTTAAAGAATATTTCGAGTCGGCGTGTCATCAATTCCCGATACATGTTTGGGCATTCCATCTGGAGAGTCGCCCTGTCAATGGCTCTCTCAGCCACAGGATTCTTTGACGCCTTCTTACTAAACCGCTCCTGAGCTTTTCTGGACACAAACCGACTATTGTCAAATTGGCTCGAGCTAGCCGGTGCCCAAGCTCTAGAGGAACCTCCCGGTCCACTGGACGAGGATCCTGTTGCACGCCTCTTCCTGGAGGGATTCATGATACCTGACAAAACAAGTGCCACTATTAGTAGGGGTGTGAATTATGTGAACCTAGGGCGGTTACTCAGACTTCACCCACACCGTGGTCACAATAGCATTTAAAGCTCATTGGGGAAATTCAACAAACACCTAGTGTGCATATGGCTACAAATTAGCACAAATAACCACATGGAGTTACCAATCCTTCCATATCAACTATAATGGCCTCACACACCAATCCATACCACAATCCACCTCTAATACAAGAAAGTAATGATTTTTCCTACCCATTCTATACACTAGCAAATAAAAAGAAGAAACATTTACTCTAAAATAATTACAAAAATCTGAAAATAAAACTACAAAAGAAATAAATATTAAGAAGGAAGAGAGAAATCATGAACTTACTTGAGATTCTTGAGACGATGGAGGTGGGAGCGTTTTTAACAGAGAGAGGAAGAAGAAGGAGAGATTTTTGTTGTTAGAGGGGAAGATGAGGAAGGGGAGGCATTTGGTTTGACTAGTTGAGGGGGAGAGGGGGAGTTAGAGTAGAAGAGGGGAAGGAGAATGGGTAAAGTGAGGGAGGTTCTGGCAGTCGTCGATCCTCTTTATTATCTTTCCTTCCAGCTCCATCAAACCTTGCTCCAGATATTCTAACCTTATGTTGGAGGTGATAGCCATCTCCTTCCATTCATTAATCAGTCTCATATTTGTATCGTGTATCTCCCGATGCTCTGCCTCGGAGTCATGGATCCTTTTGCGCAATTTGTTGTATTTGACTTGGGTCTCAGCATCTTCATCTATGACCCTGTTTCCCTGACCGGTTCCTAGTTTCACTATCCCATCTAGGTTGTCCTCTAACCATGCCGGGTAGAAAGGTGCATACCCTGCATGATACCTGTCTGGCTCAACGGTTTTCTTCTCCACAATGATTTTGCAATGCCACATGTGCTTAGCTTGGCATCTGTAAGGGATGTCGTCATCCTAAAAATCTGCCCGAAAATGGCCCATCTTTGCAACCCACGGTACGACCTGCTTCCTGCCTGCTTGCCTCATAACTCTAATAGGAACATAAGGGTATATCCCTCTTAAACCGATCAATACTAGGTGAGGAGCGTCCCTAGACCTGATGATGATCTCGTCAGTAGGGAACCATTCGAACATTTGATCGTCTCTCACTCATACTACTATTAGAGTAGGAAGATGAGGGTCGGTGCAGCTTTTACCCGAAAGGTCGGGATCGATTCCTCAGAGAGTTATGATTTGGAATCGAGTTTCTACGTAATCTAATAGTGTTTCGTGTTCTTGATTACACTTCTCATAATTTTGGGTTTTATATTATAACTATGATTTAGGCTACTATAATTGCAATTAAGCTAACTATTGTATTTTTGGGTTGTTTTCTAATTAGATAAAGGCACTAGGGTTATGACTTTTACCTAGGCGGGTAATCAGCGGGTTCTAATTTTTAGAGCAAAGATGTTGTTCGGGGAATTATGATATAACCAATGCCCAACGTTACCCACTCTATACCTCTCGGTAGTTTGAGTGGTATTGCACTAATTGCCTTTCTCAAGGTCAATTGGGTATCAAATTTGCACAAGCAATTTAGGCTCAAATAGGGTTTTACTCTCTCGAGGTCTAACCCGTTAATTGGGACTATTAATTCTCATAATTTCGTCCCAATTCCTTGTTGGGTTGATTTTCTAGACTTGAGTCCTCTTTCTCAAGAAGGACCCAAGTCAATTGAACACCAATTAGTGTTTGCAACCACTAATTTTAACAATAAAGTCACAAAGCAACTCAAATATCCATCACCCATAAACATCTAAGCCCTAATTTAGAGAACCCATTAATTACCCACACTAGGGTTGGGCCACAACCCTAGCTAATGGGTTTAGCTACTCATAATCAATGAAGAAATCAACGAATTAGATGAAGAAAAACCGATGTAATGGAATTATAAAATAAAACTGAAGGAGTCAATGTTTAAAACTAGCTACAATTACAAAAACTTGTTGTAGAAAAATGCCCACGAGCTCCCAAAAAATGTCTGATACCAAGCTTACCCTAAAAAAAAAAAAAGAAGTTATTTATACTCAGCTAAAAATTTCGGACAAAAATGCCCCTCCGGGGTCACCGCGGACCGCGCAAAATGGACCGCGGTCGCAGTGAGGCTATTTGGCTTCAAAACTTTAGTCTCTGAACTTGGCCACTATGGTCCGCATAAAATGGACCGCGACCGCGGTGGCTTCAACGCGGACCGCGAAGAAAGGACCGCGGTCCGCGGTAGTCTTCTAGACTTCAATTGCTCGAGTCTTTGAATCTCTTGATCGCGGACCGTGTAAAATGGACCGTGGTCCGCGTTGGTCCTGGCCTTCAAAATCTGGTTCTCTAAATCTCACCACCGTGATCTGCGGATAATGGATCGCGGTCCGCGATGGTATTTTTCTTGGGACAGAACTCTCTGAACCTTACCACTGCAGACCGCATAAAGTGGACCGCGGTCCCCGGTGGTCAATTGAACTTGGCTTTTGGTTTTTCTTGGTACTTGTGCAGGTTTCACTGCTTTTTGAGCAGGTCTTTGACTATTTGTCATCCTTTTTGGATAAACACTGCAACAAGCACATCACGTGCATCCAAAACTTAAGCAAGATAGAGTGTAAAACAAGGTAAAATCCCTAGTTATCAACTCCCCCAAACTTAAGCTCTTGCTTGTCCTCAAGCAAACAAAATAAGCCCCACCCCTTTTTGAGTAATTCCAAGAAAATTAGTTGTTCTAAGGTAACCTCTTCTAGCATAAATTGGGACCAACAATTGCCCTCAATGCAAATGAATCATTAACAACATTTGACCCTTTTAAAACCATGGATTTAAGTGCGACACAAGAGCATCAAGAGTTGACTCGACTCATCAACGAAACTCTTACTATTACTTTGGTCATTGTGGAACCCAAACTCATACTCCTCAACTCTCCCTAAGCAAACCTCACCTTAAGATTGTAACACTCAGAACTAGAATAATGGGAGTTCACTCATCTCTCTCAAAGAAAAGACTCAAGTCCAGCTCAAAGTACCATAGGCTTGCCCCTTATGTGAGTCACCAATAATGTAAGCTTCATTCAACTCAAGATCATATAGGACTTTTGTGGGTAAATGATGAAGTCTTTTGGTTAAAGGTAGGAAATATTTGGTCAAGGTGAGTTCTATCTTCCCTTAAGCACTTCATTTGTTTCATATTCTCTTGACTTCTTGAGTCAATTAGCTCTTTCTAAGGGGTTGGAGAGACATATTGTCACACCTTTTTGTTCATTTCAATCATTTTTCTTCTTTCCAAGCATTCCACACCTTTAATCTCTTTTCTTTCCTTGATTCCCTTTATTTCTTCTACTTTGTTCATTCTTTTTGGCTTTTTGATGATTTTTTTTTTCATTGCCTTTCCTTTTCTTTCTTTTTTGTACCTTCTTTTTCACTTTGTTGCATTCCTCGTCTCTACCCCAAACTTATACTTTTGCCTTGTGCTAAGGAAAGATTTGGTGCCAAGAGAAGGTCAAAATGGGTATAGGCTTGTATCATGGTTTTTTGACAGAAAAAGGTCTAAGGCTCAAAAGGGTTGACTAGGGAAATTGTCATTGGTAGGCTATGGAAATTTTCAAGTCACTATTGGGATCAAAGAGAGCCTATAATCACCTCTTAAGTCAAACTTCACATATGATTTCGCCTAGATAGACATTCAGGGCAAGTTCTAGACTAGTGGCACGAGACTTGGACTTGCAATTCAAACTCTCACCACTCATGCTATGGGATTGCTAAAGTAATAGAGTCGGGGGCCCACAATGACCTCGGTTATGCTTTGAGCAACACAATGGTCCCGAAAAACCATTTGATGATTATCGGTCAACACAAGAGTCTCAAGGTCACCACTTTCACCATCCTAAACACTACGATTTATTTTTGACCATAGGATCAAAGGAAAATGTGCTAGGCCCAAGTGAAGCATTGCTTGAGGCACCTCTATTCACTAGCTATTATTTACAAAAAACAAAAAGAAAAACAGACTCAAACCTTAAGAAGGTTGTCACACCATCCATCCTCGGGAAGAGCCACCCGGTTCACACAAATTCAACCTTTGGAAAGAACCGTGGCATTAAGAAAACCAAAGGCTTATTGCACGCGAAAAATTCAAAACAAGAAGCTACGGAAATAAAATAAGAAGCTACAAAAAGGAAAAAATGCGAAAAGTAAAAATGCGTAAAGTAGAATGAATATGTACAAGAGGGGATTTAGTCGAATATATACATTAGAAAGTAACGTTATATACAGATCAAAAGTGAAAAATACGAAAAGTACTAGAATAGTAAACTTATGTACATACCAAAGTCAAAAGAGAGCATAATAAAATAAAAAATAGTATCTGAATTATACAGTCATCCAAATCAACCAAAATAGGGCCACTCCCCCAATTGAAAGCTAGCATTGTCCTCAATGCTAACTAGCAAAATAAGCTTCACAAAAATAAGGAGAAAGAGAGTAAAGAGAAACTCCCTATAGGCCCTCTCTCTGTGTGGGATCCTCAGTGTGGGTCCCGGGGTATGTGGACTGTCTGGGAACCTGTGACTGGTCCCCAGAACCCTGTGTCTCTGATTGGACCTGGACCTGAACCTCCTCTGTAGCCTGGGCCTGCACTGGCGGTTCTGCCAACTCTATCACAATACCATCTGTACGGGGCGACACTCTCCTCTTCTTTGCTGGCCTCTCTCTCTCTCTCGGGCTGGGCAGCAGGGTCCTGAAGCACCAAGTCTAGTGGCAGGTGGTCCTCCTTAAGCTTATCGACCTCCTTCCTCAGCTCCTTCACTGACTCCTTGGATGTACGGGTCTTCTTTAGCCTCTTGGTCTCCTTTTCAAGACCCTTCAGTGCTTTCCCATGAGAATCCACAGCTTCCAGGATCAAATTCTGGTTTTCAAGGATTTTCTTCTAGTTGGCCAGAAGTTCCTTGAGAGTATCCTCAACGGACTGGGGTACCTGTGGTGGAGGGGGTGTAGCCTGGGCTGCCACAGACGAAGAAAGTACAGACATCTTAGAAATAGCTGCCTGCATCCAGTTGTTGATACTGGCAAGGGACTGGCTCAATCTGTGGCCAGGCAGAGGATATGCCCGTGATGCAGGAATGCCTGAGGCTGCTGAAGTGGAGGGACCTGGAGAAATGTCTGGGATAGCTAACTCGGGCTGAGAAGATTCCACTAAAACCACTGGCTCTTCATATTGGTCAGTGGAAGCAATGGATTTACCTTTGAATTTCTTGCCCTTTGGGTTGTCATCACTCTGAAGGTTGTACCAAGAGAACAAAGCTTTGGGTTTTACCTTCACGTCAAACTTCCTCTTGACTGCTCCTTGATCTTCAAAGTACATGGTTAGGAAGTTTGGGAAGGGGTAGGCTCTATCATTTTCATTCATTACCCGAGTAATAACACTTTACATAACATTCCCGACATTGATCGAGTATCCTGCCATGATAGAAGCAATCAACACAGCCCGCCGGAGAGGAATAGAATTTTCATGGAAGGCGGGGTCTAGCCTGCTACACACAAATGTTTCCCACCCTTTTTCCTCAAAGTTCAGTGTTCTCCAGAGAATCACCTTCCCTGCTTGCAACTAGTCAGGGGTTTCACCTAGGATGGCCAAGTGCTCCGCTAGCCAATGACGGGCCTCATCTCCCGCATTCAACTTCTCTAAGTACTCTGTCTCATCTTCATCATCAAATTCCAGATATGTGTTCAATGCAGCCCCATCAAAAGGCTCAGTCAGATTTCTCACCTTGGTTGCCTTAGAGTCCTTTTTCAGATAAGCCAGGTTTGTGTAAAACTCCTTAACAAGGTGTTCATTGGCATCCGAAAAAAGGCAAGTGAAGTAATCCCAACCCTTTCTCTCCCTGAATTGTCTTCTCACATTGGGGTTGAGTGGCAATAGATCCTTGATGATGAACCTGCACTCCGGTATCACTTCCTCTCCGGCCACCATTCCCGGAATCTATGAAAGGCCGGATCACTCACGAATCTGTCTTGCCAAGCTTCAGGCTTCCTTGTTCTCTCCATTCCCCCAACTTGGGGTTCACCCCCTGTTTGGGGTTCATCATCTGGTTCTTCATCCCCAGAGTGTTCATCTGACAGGGGAGTTGTGGGTGAGGTGGAGTCTTCATGATCACTCCCTGCAGTTGAGCCTTCAGACGACTCAGAATGGGCTGATGCTTGGACAGGGGGAGAGTCAGAGGGCTCATTGGTCAACCTAAACCTCTCTGGAAAGTCTGGGTAGTGCTCTGGTATGGATTCTGAAGACTCTCCTCCGGAGGGTACATACTCACTTCCCGATTGGGAAGCAGCTCTATCCATGGCCCGGATTGCTTTTCTTGTCTCTTTCATAGCTTGTCGGACTTTGGGGGCCAGTTTGATTGTCCCTTGGATTTCCCCCCGGGAAGACTCTCCCTTGCCACTTGGTTTTTGTCCACCTCCTCTTGATTGGACCATAATATGCAAGTCGAATTCATTTAAAGCTTATTAGTATCGAGCAGTGCATAGATTGGAGAACAAAGGAGAATCTGATACAGAGAACTGAGTTGCAAAAGAAAGGACCGCGGACCGTACAAAAAGTATCGCGGTCCACGGTGAGGTGGGATCAAAATACCAACCTCTCAGAAGCAGGACACCGCGAACCGCGTAAAAATGACTGTGGTCTGCACTGGGCCACCGCGGACCGCACAAAGACGAACGCGGTCCGCGGAGAAGTGGGGTTCAGACTACCCACTTCTCTGAAGTTAAGCACCGCGGACCGCATAAAAATGACCGCGGTCCGCAGAGAAGTGGGGTTCAGACTACCCACTTCTCTGAAGTTAAGCACCCCAGTCCGCGGAGAAGTAGCGTTCAGACTACCCACTTCTCTGAAGTTAAGCACCGCGGACCGCATAAAAACGACCGCGGTCTTCGGAGAAGTAGGGTTCAGACTACCCACTTCTCTGAATTTAAGCACCGCGGTCCGCACTGGGCCACCGCGGACCGCACAAAAAGGCATCACGGTCCGCGGTCATCAAATGAGACTTGTAACCTTTAAAGCACCGCGGACCGCGTAAAAGCACCGCGGACCGCACTCATTGCTAAACTAGGTTTCCAATTTTTAATGTTGATACAAGTTCAAATGAACATATAGTTGAAACCCTAGGTTTTTAATCAATGAAATTAACTACAAAGGGTCTAAATTGAGCATTATGAACAAACCCTAACATGGTTAATGGATTAAAAAGGGGAAAAGGGAGAAAAAGAGAAGAAAATCTAACAAATAAACAAGGAAATAATAAAATTAAGAAGTTATGGAATCAAAATTATACTTACTAGTTGTGGGATGAAGATTAGATGAATGAAATGAACACTTGAAAGTATGAAGATTGATGCACAGGTAAAATTTTACTGTGGAGAGTCAAAGTGCGTAAAGTGTAAAATGAAGCCCTAAGGCCCTATTTATAGAGTTGGGCCTGGGACCCACTGTACCTACCCACCGCGGACCGCATAAAATCGCCTGTGGTCCTTCATCTTATTGGGAAACTTGTGTTTGGCCACCGCGGTCCGCGAAAAATCAATTGCGGCCCAGTGGTTCACCGCGGTCCGCGAAAAAGGGTATTGTGGCCGCGGTGGCAACTTCAGAGACTGATTTGTTTTGGACATGCAAGCTCCGCGGACCGCATAGAATCGACCGCGGTCCGCACTTCCAACTTCAGAGAGCTGGAATTTCTACACTTAGCTTTTTTCCCTGCATCAAAATAATCCTACAACATCCCAACACCAGTTAGTCCAAAAATGAGTCATATACTACCAAGAAAATCAAGGAAAAACAAAAATAAAGACACATGGGTTGCCTCCCAAGAAGCGCCTGATTTAACGTCGCGGCACGACGCATGTTACCATATTCACTTGAGATGGAGAAGTGCCACTACATGGCTGTCATCAGTTTTGCCCAGGTAGTGCTTGACCATGTGCCCATTAACTCTGAAAATCTCCCCACCTTTGTTCTTTAGATCTAGTGCACCAAACGGAGTCACAAACACAACTTCAAAAGGTCCGCTCCATTTTGACTTAAGCTTTCCTGAAAATAGACGTAACCTAGAGTTGAACAAGAGAACCAAGTCACCTACTGGAGTAGGCATGGAATCTGAATTCGTCAAGTTCATTAAGATGCTCCACACGAAGATTGGCTGCCACATCCCATTCAAGATTCAACTTTCTCAAGGACCACATGGCCTTGTGCTCTAACTCAACTGGTAGATGGAAAGCTTTCCTAAACACCAATCGGTACAGAGACATACCGATCGGGGTCTTGTAGGCAGTCATATAAGCCCATAGAGCGTCATCCAACTTCTTTGACCAATCGATCCTATTTGCATTGACCGTCTTTGACAATATGCTCTTTATTTCCCTGTTTGAGACTTCAACTTGGCCACTCGCCTGGGGATGATAGGGAGTGGTAACTTTGTGATTAACACCATACTTTGCAAGCAAGGTGTCAAAAGCTTTATTACAGAAATGTGACCTCCCATCACTGATGATTGCACGAGGCGTGCCAAACCTTGTAAAAACGCTCTTCTTGAGAAATGCAATAACACTCCGGGCCTCTTTGTTGGGTAGAGCCACTGCTTCAACCCATTTGGAGACATAATCCACCTCCACGAGAATGTATGTGTTCCAACAAGAGATAACAAACGTGCCCATGAAATCGATACCCCATACATCAAAAATATCCACTTCGAGAATAGTATTGAGAGGCATCTCATCTTTCTTTGAAATTCCCCCGACCCTCTGACATTCATCACATCTCTTGACCAAGTCACCGGCATCTATGTACAATGTAGGCCAAAAGAAACCACAACTCAACACCTTTGAAGCAGTCCTTTCCCCTCCATGATGACCACCATAAGGTGAGGAGTGGCAAGACTCAAGAATCGACCTTCGTTCTTCTTCCGGTACATATCGTCGGATGACCCCGTCAGTGCAAATCTTGAATAAGTATGGTTCATCCCAATAGAAGTCCATGATATCCCTCCTAATCTTCTTCCTTTGGTTAGAAGAGAGCTCAAAAAGAAAAACACCAGTGACAAAATAGTTGGCAATGTTCGCGAACCATGGCATTTGTTGCATTGACATAGAAAGAAGTTTTTCATCGAGGAAACTGTCATTAATTTCAAGCTCATCACAAGGTCGACCTTGTTCCTCTAATCGAGAGAGATGGTCGGCCACTTGGTTTTCACTTCCTTTTCGATCAAAATCTCCAAGTCAAACTCTTGAAGTAACAACACCCACCGCATGAGTCTTGCTTTGGAGTCCTTTTTGGTCATGAGATACCAGAGTGCCGCATGGTCAGTGTGAACTATGACCTTGGCACCCATGAGATAAGGACGGAATTTCTCCATCGCAAAGACTATTGCCAATAACTCCTTCTTAGTGACAGTGTAATTCATTTGGGCGAGTTCATTGTTTTGCTAGCATAATAGAGAGGGTGAAAGATTTTGTTCACCCTCTGGCCCAACACCGCCCCCACAACCACATCACTAGAGTCGCACATAAGCTCAAAAGGAGAGCTCCAATCGGGCACGGTGATAATAGGAGTTGTGGTGATCTTGTGCTTCAACAATTCAAAAGCACTCGTGCAATTCTCATCAAAATGAAATTTGGCATCTTTCTCTAATAATTTGAACAAAAGATTGACCACCTTAGAGAAGTCCTTAATGAAACGCCGATAGAACCCGGCGTGCCCAAGGAAGCTCCGGACTCCCTTAACCGAAGTTGGAGCTGGAAACTTAGAAATCACTTCAATTTTTGCTTTGTCCACTTCAATACCATTCCTCGAGATTTTGTGACCTAACACTATTCCTTCTTCCACCATAAAATGGCATTTTTCCTAGTTTAGCACTAGGTTGGTCTCTTCACAATGAGCGAGGACTTTGTCAAGATTGCTCAAACACCCATCGAAGGAATCCCCAACTACACTAAAGTCATCCATAACACCTCGAGGAAGTCTTCAACCATATCTGTAAAGATCGCCATCATGCACCGCTGAAAAGTGGCGGGTGCATTGCAAAGACCGAAAGGCATCCGGGAGAATGCAAAAGTTCCATAAGGACATGTGAAAGTGGTATTCTCTTGATCCTCTGGGGCAATAAAAATCTGATTATAACCTGAATACCCATCCAGAAAGCAGTAGAAAGCCCGACCCGCAAGCCTATCTAACATTTGATCCAAGAAGGGCAAGGGGAAATGATCCATGCGGGTCACTTTGTTGAGCTTGCGGTAATCCATACACACCCGCCATCATGTGACCATTCTCGTTGGAATGAGTTTATTTTTATCATTTTGGACCACCGTCATTCCACCCTTCTTCGGAACACATTGGACCGGAGAAGTCCAAGCGCTATCCGAAATTGGGTAGACAACCCCTGCATCAAGCCATTTAATGATTTCTTTCTTCACCACCTCCTGCATTGCCTCGTTGAGCCTCCGTTGGTGTTCTACGGAAGGATTTGCTCCATTCTCCAAGATGATTTTGTGCATGCAAAAAGTGGGGCTTATTCCCCGAATGTCCGCAAGAGTCCATCCTATTGCTTTCTTCCTCCTCCTTAGCATATTTAAAGTTGAGTCTACCTGCAATTTGGTTAGGCAAGAGGAAAGAATGACAGGAAAAGTGCGAGAGGGACCAAGATATTCATACCTGAGGTGGGAGGGTAGTGGCTTCAACTCCAAAGTTGGGGGATCTTCAATTGAAGGCTTTGTTGGAGGAGTCTTCCAGTTCTCCAAGTCCAATGATAGCTTTCGGGGACCATAGGAGTAAGAGCCCATGCCATGAAGGGCATTGGTACTTTCAAGAAAACCATCTACCACGGTGTCCTCGTGGTTCAATAAGTCAGCCTCCACTAGATCATCAACATGAATCATAGAGCTTGCATCATCAATAATCACCTTAGTGACGAGGTCCATGAAAGAGCGTACTTCTGTACTGTTGGGCTGCTTCATTGATTTACACACATGGAACACCACTTTTTCATTTCCCACTCGGAAAGTGAGCTCCCCAGCTTCCACATCAACTAAGGCCTTCCCCGTTGCAAGGAAAGGCGTTCCCAAAATAATGGGGACCTCATAATCCACTTCGCAATCCAACATGACAAAATCCGCGGGCAAACTAAATTTGTCCACTCGCACCAACACATCATCAATTATCCCTAGGGGCCTCTTCATCGACTTATCCGCCATTTGCAAATTCATGGAGGTCGCCCTAGGTTTCCCAATCCCCAATGTTTTAAATACCGAGAATGGAATCAAGTTTATACTCGCTCCAAGATTACACAAGGCTTTAGCAAAATCCGCACTCCGATTGTGCAAGGAATGGTAAAAGCTCCCCGGTCTTCAAGTTTTGGTGCCATTGAATGTACTATGGAACTCACTTGGTGAGTCATATTAATGGTTTCACACTCCACGGACCGCTCCTTAGTGACTAAGTCCTTCATGAACTTAGCATACCCGGGCATTTGTTCCAAAGCTTCAACCAACGGGACATTGATCGAAAGATTATTCATCATATCAATAAACTTCTTGAATTGAGTCTCTTGCTTTTGTTTCGCCAACCGTTGAGGGTATGGAGGAGGGGGCCTAGGCAATGGTGCCTTGGCTTGTGGGACCACCAGTTCCGGCATATCAATCATGTGTTCCCTAGACGGGTTCACGTCCCTTTGCAAATCCTCCCCATTATCATGGATATCAATTCTCACCTCACTAATAGTTGGCTCTTCCACCACTTGCTCAACTTCAATTGGTAACTCATCATGGGGAAATTCATCATCATCATCAACAATTCGCTTTTTCCTAGAAGTACTTGCTTCACCACCTTTTCCACTTCTCGTGGTCACTGCCATGGCGTGACCGGTATTATTATTGTTCCCACCCTTGAGGTTCACCACTGTATCACTCGGTGGTTCACCCTTTGGGCGTGTGTTTAAGGCATGAGAAATTTGGCCCATTTGTACTTCAAGGTTCCTAATGGAGGTGTTGTGAGAGGCCAACTGAGCATCGGAGTCTGCATTTCGCTCCATCATCTGCTTGAACATTTGTTCAATTCTTCCCATATCATTGCTTGATGAGCTTTGTCCTTGATATTGGTACGGGGGTGGACTACTTGGTTGTTGGTACATCGGGGGCCTGTGAGAGCCTGACCCCTGGTTACCATTACCACCCCAATTGTTGTTGTTGTTGCCTCCGCTCCAATTATTATCATTGTTGTTCCCCCATTGTTGGTTATTGTTGTTCCCCCAATTTCATGAATTGTTGTTATTGCTCCAATTTCTTTGTCTTTGATTACCCCAACTTTGATTGTTGCCTTGGTTGCTCCAATTTTGATTGTTGCTTTGATTGTTCCCTTGACTTTGGTAGTTATTGGCATACATAACATCCTCTTCTTGATCATCATATGGTTCTTCTTCACTATTTACACTCGGTCCTTGGTCACTTTGATCATTGTTGCTTTGCTTAGGATTTCCCCGAGGTCTTCTTTGGTTCACTCCCTCCATGGAATTTACTTGCTTTGGCCTTTGGAATTGTTGAAGCTGGGCCTTTGCAAGTTGGTTCATAGTGGTTGTGAGCTCGGCAATTGCTTGCCCCTGTTCTTGAAGCTCTTTATGAAGAGTATTGACACCGGACTCACCCTGCGGTACGTTTTCTCTACTTAGCCAAGCCGACAATGTGTCATCCATCTCATATAATACCTCACATGCCTCGGGGTAAGTCAATTTTATGAAGTTTCCACCGGCTAACTTATTGACCACACATTGATAGACAGTGTTAATTCCTCGGTAGAAAGTCTGCTGGATCATGGCTTTAGTCATGTCGTTGTTTGGACATTCCTTAACCATGGTCCGGTATCTCTCCCATATCTCATGCAAAGGCTCGTTAGGTTCTTACTTAAAGGCCAAGATTTCATCTCTGAGCGCCGCCATATGACTTGGGGAGAAAAATTTAGCAATAAACTTGTCTGCGAGCTCATCCCAAGTAGATATTGAGTGGTTGGGAAGCCGCTCGAGCCAATCAAGAGCCTTCCCTCGAAGATACAAGGGTAATAACCGAAGTCTCAGTGCATCCTCCGAGACATTCATTTGTTTACTACCCCAGAAGGTATCCACAAAGTCCATACGATGTTTGTAAGCATTTTGATGTGCGGCTCCGGTGAAATAACCCAGCTGCTCTAAGAGTGTCAACATCACATTGGTAATTTGGAAATTTCCCGCTCGAATTCTCGACGGGACAATGGCACTAGCATACCCCTCGTTTGGAAGGACCCGAGGGGTGGCTCTGGCAGCTGGTGGCGGAAGAGGGTCTGGAATGTCCTCTTGAATATTGGCATGTCATCCCCTTCTTTGAGGTGGTACTTGGTTGATTTCATCATCTTGGTTATCAAATACCTCCTCCTCCGCAATAACATTTCCTAAGGGATCTGCCATTTGCACCTGAATAGATTCAAAGAAAACGTTAAAAACAGAAGGAAATAAAAACACTTAACACTACTATTCACGTAGATAATCAACATCGTAAAACTCCCCCCCCAACGGCGCCAAAAAGTTATCATCTCTCACCCACACTACTATTAGAGTAGGAAGATGAGGGTCAGTGCAGCTTTTACCCGAAAGGTCGGGATCGATTCCTCTAAGAGTTATGATTTGGAGTCGAGTTTCTACGTAATCTAATAGTGTTTCGTGTTCTTGATTACACTTCTCATAATTTTGGGTTTTATATTATTACTATGATTTAGGCTACTATAATAGCAATTAAGCTAACTATTGTCTTTTTGGGTTATTTTCTAATTAGATAATGACACTAGGATTATGACTTTTACCTAGGCGGGTAATCAACAGGTTCTAATTTCTAGAGCAAAGATGTTGTTCGGGGAATTATGATATAACCAATGCCCAACGTTACCAACTCTATACCTCTCGGTAGTTTGAGTGGTATTTCCCTAATTGCCTTTCTCAAGGTCAATTGGGTATCAAATTTGCACAAGCAATTTAGGCTCAAATAGGGTTTTACTCTCTCGAGGTTTAACCCGTTAATTGGGACTATCTATTCTCATGATTTCGTCCCAATTCCTTGTTGGGTTGATTTTCTAGACTCGAGTCCTCTATCTCAAGAAGGACCCAAGTCAATTGAACACCAATTAGTGTTTGCAACCACTAATTTTAACAATAAAATCACAAATCAACCCAAATATCCATCACCCATAAACATCTAAGCCCTAATTTAGAGAACCCGTTAATTACCCACACTAGGGTTGAGCCACAACCCTAGATAATGGGTTTATCTACTCATAATCAACGAAGAAATCAAAGAATTAGATGAAGAAAAACCCATGTAATGGAATTATAAAATAAAACTGAAGGAGTCAATGTAAAAAACTAGCTACAATTACAAAAACTTGTTGTAGAAAAACGCCCACGAGCTCCCAAAAAATGTCTGATACCAAGCTTACCCTAAAAAATAACAAAAGAAGTTATTTATACTCAGCTAAAAATTCCGGACAAAAATGCCCATGCGGGGTCACCGCGGACCGCGCAAAATGGACCGCAGTCACGGTGAGGCTATTTGGCTTCATAAATTTGGGCTCTGAACTTGGCCACCGCGGTCCACATAAAATGAACCGCGACCGCGGTGGCTTAAACGCGGACCGCGAAGAAGGGACCGTGGTCCGCGGTAGTCTTCTAGACTTCAATTGATGGGGTCTCTGAATCTCTTGACTGCGGACCGCGTAAAATGGACCGCGGTCCGCGTTGGTCCTGGCCTTCAAAATCTGGTTCTCTGAATCTCACCACCGCGATCCACGGATAATGGACCGCGGTCCGCGTTGGTCCTGGCCTTCAAAATCTGGTTCTCTGAATCTCACCACCGCGATCCACGGATAATGGACCGCGGTCCGTGATGGTATTTGCCTTGGGACAGAACTCTCTGAACATTACCACTGCGGACCGCATAAAGTGGACCGCGGTACGCGGTGGTCAATTGAACTTGGCTTTTGGTTGTTCTTGGTACTTGTGCAAGTTTCACTCCTTTTTGAGCAGGTCTTTGACTATTTGTCATCCTTTTTGGCTAAACCCTACAACAAGCACAACACGTAAGCCTTTGGGACTATTTTGTGTACAATTGCATCCAAAACTTAAGCAAGATAGAGTGTAAAACAAGGTAAAATCCCTAGTTATCAACATCCATTGGACTTGCTCTTCAGTCAAATTGTCGAAGAATTCTACCCATTCCTTAGCACTTTCCGGCTGAGCAAAACGGTCCAGAATATAAGTCATCCGCTTAGGATGATGGAAGGCAATATGATCATTCCACGCCCTTCGCGGAAACTCCTGGAGATATTGACCCTTTTGGAGATACTCCAATAACCACAATTGTAGCATCAGATTGCAACCCTCGAAATGCTTGAACCCTTTCTAGCAGCGATCCAAAGCCCGGTAGATGTCAGCTACGATCATAGGGATTATGGTGTATGTATATCCCTCGATCCCTTCCATTAAGGTCTTGGTGACCATAGCCAGTCTAGTGTGAATTCTTTCCCTTTTCATTGGGAACACTATCAGATCCAAGAAGCATACAATGAACACGAAAACTCTGCGGTGGATGTGACCTAGAGAAGTGATAGAAAACTCATCATGGAACATACGGTATGACTTGCTATGACCGTATCTTTCTTACAAATAGTCGAATGGTATATTGGATTTCTTTAAGCATTCCAAGTAAGCGAAACATGGCCCTCTCACTGTCCCAGAATAAGGTTGCCGCTTCAATCATTATGTTGTTTGGTTGGATGTCTAACAGGGAAGGTTTTCTCACATTTTTCTTGTCACTTGAGGAAAGATCCTCCCACCAGTCTAGTAGCAATGGTGGTATGTTTCTGACCATGCCGAATCTGGGGACCTCGTGCCTTATTTTCTGCAAAAAAAAGTTAGTCCTTTTTCCCCCACCTGATTCGACTATTTATGTACTCATGATTAGCATATTGGCATTTAGTTCCCCAAATTAATGCAAAAAACGTGGTTGCGTCCGTTGGGATTATGTAAACCCCAGTGGACTTTGGATAAGGCTCGTCTTAAAGGGTTATTATGTGGACAACATATTAACCCGACTAGGTTTGACCATGATGCATGTACAATTATAACAAGAGTAAGGTTTCTATGGGGGTCTAAACTATTACCCTCAAGCGGACAACTTGAGGGGGAAAGGCACGAAACCGTCGATTGCACCGCTGATCGACTAGTTTTATCGCAAATAAGCCTTTCCTAATTTAAAGGGTAATATATTAGAAGAGCGCAACCACTCATCAAGCGTTGCTATAGGATTGATTACGCACGAGTGGAATATGATGTTGAGCATGATTTATGCAACAGTAAATAGCATGTTGTCACGTATTTGCACGTTAAGAAAGAAAGAAATGTAGTATTTATAATTGAAAAACGTTAAGAAGGAAAACAATGAAACAAGTCAGTTTCGTATTGAGGAAATAAATACTTGAAAATAAAACGTCAAGTTTACATAAAGGGAAAGGAAAAGGGTGCATATTTATCAACAGGGTAAAGCATGCTTAGACTAATTCACAAAGCAAATTTGTTATGGTGAAAGCCTAAAATCCCCAACAGAGTCGCCATGTTGTCGCGCCCGCTTTTTTCCTCTTTTCAGCGGAAGTCAAGGTTTCGACTTTCTCTGGGACAACTCATTTACTTTTGGGAAAGGGGTATAGAAATTGAAGAGTCGCCACCTAACGGATTTAAGGTGTGTTAGGGCACCTAATGCAAGTAACTCATATAAACCGATTTGTGTTACCAGAGATTGGTTAAGGGCTTGAAATTACCTTGAGGGGAAGGTGTTAGGCACCCCTCGAGGTCCACAATGGTGGGTCCCCGACAAACTCATGTTGTGAATTAGTCATTAAGCGAATAAAGTTGTCTAAGCACACATATGGATTAAACAAGAATAAGGGAAGCCCTAGGTTTATTAGCCTATAGGATCACATCTGTGCAATACCCCATAAATTTTCCTCAATGAGAGGTGTTACACGTGGAATTAGCGCACAAGTCATCATATCGTTTAATACCCAACTACCCCATCCCACTGTCGCGCCCCTTTTTTTTCTCGCGGAGATCGGGTTCAGGACATTTGCGTTGAGACAACTCTTTTCCTTTTGGGAAGGGGTTTGCGATTTTTTAGAGTCGCCACCTAACGATTTTAAAGGTGCGTTAGGGAACCTAAGGGGTTCATTTACAACTACGTTGTTAACCAGAGATAGGGTAAGGGATTGAAAGTATCCTAAGGGGAAGGTGTTAGGCACCCCTCAGGATCCACAAGTGTGGTTCCCGGCCAAATAGCTTTGTGAATTTGTGCAACTTGGCAAACAAAAAATAAAGGCTCAGATAAGAGGGGATTCAAGTCTTGAAAATAATTAGAGAAGAGCTAAGTTTTGAAAAGAGTTACAGTCTAAGCATGTAAAGTAAAGGATATCCTAGGTTTGAGATAATATGGATCACATCAATGCAATACCCGGTATGACACTCCTCAAAGAGGGGCTACACGTGGCATTAACGCATCGGTCATTATATCCATATTCTACCCTTTCCCCACCCCGTGAAGGTAATTAAAGCGCGTGTTAGTCACAAACCCTATCGCGTACTGTTACACGTCCCTTCCTATCAGTCCTGGAGGAGGTTAAGACTACTATCCTAAGAAAGAGGTACTAGGCAGACCCTCAGGTTTAAAAGGTAAAATTCTAGGGCGACAGACAAAAACAATAGGACTACAGTTAATGGCAACATATAAAAGCTAGTAAAGGCTCAAGTTTACCTCCACACGTAATGCAATTCGACAGCACGACTCAAAACACGGTTAAGGGAAGTATTTAAATTCAGAATCCTAAGACAAGGTATCTAAGTGAGTTCAAGAGATAAACAGATATGCAGACCTATTTTTTTATTACTCAGAAAAGGGGTCCTAGTCAATTTGCCTACTGATTCGAAACCTTTTTAGCATTGAGTAGCATACACAGACAGGCAGATTTCCAGTTTTAGACAAATTAATCACCTAAGGCTCGCGTGGGTGTGAGATAGTATTTACCAATTACCAGAATTACTTAGACGAGAGATTTTCAACATTGTATTACCTAAACATGTTGTTTTAGGCGTTCAGAATGCAGACTTATCATCAGTTGATTGCAGTTGTATTTATCAGTAATTAGGCTAGGTGTGCTTAAACGAATGAGATGCGATCCTAAGGACAGGGTATCTAATGCACAAAGATGCAGAATCAGAGGTCTGCACAAGATCTAAGTGCACAAACCTTTCAGTGTTTGAAATACTTTCAGGATATGCAAAGGTGACAGGTTTATTAGTTATTTACCTAGAACATGATCTCTACGTGTAACATGGTAAAGCGTGATGGCATATTTTTGTTGTTAATACTCTTGTTTTAAGGTAGGATTCAGATTGCGTTTTCAGAATGCATAGATAGAATCACATGAGGGCAGTTCTTCCATTGTTATTACTGAACAAGAATTTTTTTAAGTGATATAACAGTATTGAAGTGAAATTCTGAAACACTGTTTATGAAATCCTAAAGAGCATTATTTCTAATGTACGATATGATTTGCACATGTTAGTCCTAGACATGATTTCTATTGCACACATAGGAAATGTAAACCTAAGAGCATGATTTCTACCCCTTTATATCTATAGCATGCATAGTTACCCCTTCCCTTTTTACTTTCCATTCCCCAAGAGTTGTTTACAAAATTATTATAGACCAATGAATGAATTACATAAATAGAAATAGAAAATCAAGAAGCTATTCTATAGGGAGCCTTCAATTAGGCCCAGATTTCCAAAAGCCTCCAATTGCCTCATACGCCTCAATTTCCATAGACAAATCAGAGTCTAGGTGCATCAAAGTTCCCTAAGGATCTCAAGGATCCCAGGCAGTGCTTACACCTAGACCAGGAATTGAACAAGTGCAGTGTTGAAGTGCCAGCCTCATTGTGTCAGAGTTCAGACGGGGCTCAAGGGTATCAAAGCAGTGCTCACACTGAAGGGGAATAACTTAAGAGTCTAAGAATAAAGTATAGTTCAGTGGGTAATTTGAAAAGAGTTGAGTTAAAAGAGCATTTCTGAGAATAGTTTAATTGAAATAGGTTTACATATCAGTAAGCGAGTGGTTTAGGAAAATAGTTTGAAAAGAACAAAGGGTGGAGCAATCAATCAGCACCAAACAGTACACATCACATAGAGAGACAGCCACAAATAAGGAAGCAGGGATTGGGAGACATAGGCCATACATAGGAACAGATTGGTATACAAATTAATATTAGAGAAGCACTAAAGTATCACAGACCTATACAGGGCCTAAACAATCACAGACATAGTTTGTCACAAAGGGTTCATGCCAAGAACTACACAGAACCAGATAAAAGGAGTACTAGAGCACATAACAAACATAGTCACACATAGGTTCAGAAAAGGTTTGGAGTACAACATGTGTTCAGGATTACATGGAGACTAGGTAACACATAGTGCAATCGTAGTATACTAGGAATCAAAGAGGACATGAGTGAAGCGGAATCATGTTGAAACATGCAGGGGATAGTAAACATGTTGAGGCCAGCGGAAGATATTAAGAGCTAAAGCAGCAAAGCATCTCACTTAATTGCAAGTAGAACAACAAAACCATAAGTAAAAGAATTAGGAATAGGATGAATTGAAATACCCAAAGAAACTTATTGTTTTGAAGCTTAAACATGAATTGAAGACATACCAGTTGGAAGATAGCAAGTACAGGCTGAAGAGTAGGCAAATAGAATAACTAGTCTTGGCTTGCAGCCGACTAGTAATAGCAGGTAATCAAGAGAAGAATAACAGAGAGTATGTATGTGAGCAAGAGAGAGTTGAACAATGTGTGTGTCCGTGTTTGTGCTAATGAAAGAGCATGTATATATAGTTTGAAAGCATGTAGCAAATAAGGTAAAAATCAGGGTTAATCAGTAATTTTGGGGACTCGGAATCAATCAGCATATAATCAATATAAATAATCCCTTCAATTAAGGAGTCAATTTCAAACGGTAATAGACAGGATAAAAATAAGGAAAGGAATCATGTAGCATAAAAACATTAGCTTATGTATAGTATAGGTATGTAGTATGCAAGTAAGACCAAGTTCAGAATTCTATTTAAGGAAAATATATGTGAATTAATTTGACAGCAAAATCATTCATAGAAATAAGGCAAGAGATAATGTAATCCTGGAAATCAGTAAGAGAACCCTCGAGTGAGGTTTGAAATACAGGAAATCATCACTAATCAAGGAAAATATCACACGTTTAAGGAAATACTCAAAATCAGTAGAGAACAAAGATTAGTGAAATATCAATCATAGAGATTCAGGGATTCACAAATAGCAAACAATATTGGTCTAGGAAGAATTAGCACAAGCTTATGAGCGGACAAAATAGACTCACAATAGACGAAAATCGGAAACCCTAACAAGCAAACACAGGGTAAAATCACATAAATCAGGGGTTTCACGTAGGCAATAGTATGAATCAGCAAAGTAGACATGATACATGCAAAAGATGAAGAGTTAGAAACCCTAATGGGAAAAACAGGGTAAAATCACAAGAAACTTAAGATGCTCATGAAAATCAGGCACATATACAGATTAAACAAACGTATTATCAAAGACACGCTTAGAATCTAGGATTAGAACTGAAAACTTAGGGTTTTAGCGAAATAAATCAGACCAACAGGAAAAAAACTTAAATTGTATAAACATGGTGAAAATCATAAGATAATGCTAAAAATAAGAAAGGAAAACTGTTTTGAAAAGGGGTTTATGAACCCTAGTTTGAAAATTAAGCACCGTTTAGGGAAAACGGAAAATCTTTAAGAAAAACTTCAAAATCACTCATAATATGCACAGATCTATTACAGATCTAGAAAAATCGAGAGTTTAGAAGTTAGGGTTTCAAAGGAAACCCAAATGGAACGGAAGAAGCTGTTATTAACCTCAAAGATCGTAGAAAATATGGTGTGATTTTGCCCAAAATCACACCGGAGAAACCATGAACATCCAAAACAGCAACCCTAGACATAAGTCGGCATGGCCTAGGGCCCTTGAAGGCCTCAGAGATGATGAGCAAGGTGAGGGGGGAACCATTGGAGGCATTGGGTTGAAAGGATGTCGACGGTGATGGCCGGAGAATGGAGGACAAGCTTCATCAGAGACGAAAAGACGAGAAGTCTCTAGAGAGAACCAGAGAGGTAGAGAGAGAGTGTGAGAGGAGTGAAAATGAGAGACGGGGGGAGGTCGTTAGGGTTTAATTTTGGAAGGTCTAATCTGGACCGTTGACCAGATTTGATCAACGGTCGAGATTGAGTCATGGGTTGGGCCGGGTATTGTAGTGTAGGTTTGGACTTGGGTAATGGGTTAATTAATTGGGTAGGGGGTCCGGTTTTAATTGGGGTTAGGATTTGAATAAAAGTGTCTAACTCATTAATTTATAAAAATAACTGATAATTATAAAAATAAAATTGATGCTTAATGAATTAAATAAAAATATTAATTAGTATTTTTTTTAAAATATAAAATGACTAATTACTAGGTAAAATAGCATAAGACATATGATTAGGCTATAATTGCAAAGTTATTGCAATTATAGCCAAAGAGTACCAATTTGGCTAGTTGTGAAATAATTCGATCTTAATAGGACCAAAAATAATATATTAAGTCAAGAAATGCTTTTAATCATTTGTAATACAATTTTATAATTAATTATTAGGAATAAGACATTGGATAAATTAAAAATACGAGAAAAATATAGAAAAATACCAATTGATGTGAAAACCTGATTTTGCAAAAATTCCAAAATAATTTGAGGAAAAATTGGGTATCAACAGCTGCCCCTCTTTACCCGAGAAGGATGAAAGAGTTGTCGGGTAAAGACATGATGGCCAATTTTGACCGAGCAAAACGGTTCGAAGAGACTTAGGCCGCACCCGGGTTTCTGAGTTGCCTACATATGCCTGGTTTCACAGGAATCAGGCCGTATGTAGTTCAGGAGTCATCGGCGAGGTATACCGATGAAGTCTTACAAGAACGGACACGAGGTATAGGGTTAGGCAAACACGGTTGACGGGGTAGTTCGGGAGAACTGGAGTGGGACCGCTCCTGCCAGGACGACCTGCAAATAAATAATACGAGCATATATTGTGCATCATTTAAACATGATGCAAGTTCCTGTTGGACCATGATTGCTGTCTTTGGACGGTTAAGGATGACGTCTCTAGACCATGATGTACTGGGCCATGAATTGCTTGATGCAGGATTCGCAGGCCATGAAATGATATTCTCGGGCTATGAAGATGGTGCCTCCGAACGATGACGCCTTTGAATAATGATATGCAGAATGATAAAAAGAGATCCTCAGGCCATGACATGGTGTTCTTGGGCTATGAAGATGGTGCCTCCAAACGATGACACCTTTGGATAGGTTGGCGATATTACAGCCCATGAAGATGCAATGGTATGATGCTAACAAGACAGAGCTTAGTCTTGCGAATTAAAGGGGCAGAGCTTAGCCCGAAATGAAAGAGAAATAAATAATGCTTGAGGCAGTGGTTGCTTTTTGAAAAGTAAATTGGAGGCAACGTTTAGCCTCGGAAGGCAGAGTAGTAGCCTTATGCAATGCAGATGGAGGTAGAGTATAACCTCGGAAGGCAGAATGGTAGCCTTTTGAAAATTGGAAGGCAGAATGGTAGCCTTATGAAAATTGGAAGGAAGAATGGTAGCCTTATGCAATGCAGATGGAGGTAGAGTTTAAACTCGGAAGGCAGAATGGTAGCCTTATGCAAGTTGGAAGGCGGAATGGTAGCCTTATGTAATGGTGCGAATGCATATGGAGATAGCGTTTAGTCTCGGAAGGCAGAAAGGTAGCATTATGCAGAAAATAAATGACGGTAGGAATTCTTAGTTGGTGATAAATTGCGGCACTGTGATTATGGAGGGCATTGTGACTGCGGGGCATTATTTGTATTGATAATAGACGATGGCAAGTGTGATGGTTTTGAGGATGGTGATTTTGAACATGTTTGTCCTTTTGTGTGGACATCGAACTTTGGCCTTTGTGGTTGTGATGAAATTTGAGACTTCCCTGCGTGTTTGTTCTTTATGCCTGCATCCACAAATAAATCGTGAGTTTTGTAAAGGGGAAAGGTTAGTTCGTATCCTCGCTGGCTCTGTTTGACTCGTTCGGCTCGATCTGCATTATTAGGGGTAGTATTTGCTAAACAAGCTGTTTCAAGAATAAGTCATGATTTTGTAAAAGTATAACATAAACACATGATCTAAAAATAATTTTAGATGAACCGACGACCGTGACACGGTTCGAGTCATTGCAACCTCTCTTGCTACGGAATTTTGAGGGTCCTCATCAAAATTCTGCCCCAGTTTGATGGATGGATGCTTCTGACTGTTGCTCGTGCAGCGATCGACTGAACTTGCTTCGGAATTTTGAGGGTCCTCCTCAAAATTCTGCCCCAGTTTCAAATTGCTGGGGAAAAATGGAATTTTTATTGAATTGTGACCGAACCCATAGGGCTACCTACGTATCCCCTCTTAAACGGTAGTTCAATTTACATCACTGGTAAAAGCATAAAGGATTACCCATAATAACATTTGACTGCATCTGAATTTATTGGCTTTGGCCAGACTTCTCCGTCCATCTCTACAAGTATAAGTGTTCCTCCTGTCAAAACTCGATGAACCATGCACGGGCCTTGCCAGTTGGGAGAGAACTTCCCTTTGGCTTCGTCTTGATGTGGAAAGATTTTCTTTAACACCAGCTGCCCTGGTGTGATCTATCTCGGCTTGACTTTCTTGTTGAAGGCTCTGGTCATTCTGTTCTGATAGAGTTGACCATGACAGAATGCGTTCATTCTCTTTCCGTCTATGAGGTCTAGTTGCTCATAACGGTTCTTTACCCATTCTGCGTCGATGAGCTCAGCTTCTTGTATAATTCTTAGAGATGGAATCTCAACTTCGGCAGGAATAACAACATATGTGCCATAAACTAGCATATAGGGAGTTGCCCCTGTTCATGTGTGGACCATGGTGCGATATCCCAATAAGGCAAATGATAACTTCTCATGCCACTGCTTGTGCCTTAGTATCTTCTTGATGTTTTTGTTGGCGGCCTCAACAGCTCCATTCATCTAAGGTTTGTATGATGTGGAATTCTTGTGTTTGATCTTGAAAGTCTCACACATAGCTTTCATCAAGTCACTGTTGAGATTAGAACCGTTGTCGGTGATGATTGACTCTGGAACTCCGAACCGACAAACAATGCGGTCGCGGACAAAGTCGGCCATGACTTTCTTAGTAACTTCTTTGTAGGAGGCTGCCTCGACCCATTTAGTGAAGTAATCAAGGGCTACCAGAATGAACCTGTGTCCGTTGGAGACGGCATGCTCGATTGGTCCAATAACGTCCATGCCCCAGGCGGCGAACGGCCATGGTGAGCTCATTGCATTGAGCTCATTCGTAGGTACCTTTATCATATCTCTGTGTATTTGACAGCGGTGACATTTCCGGACATACTGGATGCAGTCCGTTTCAATTGTCATCCAAAAGTAACCAGCTCGGAGTATCTTCTTTGCCAGAACAAAACCGTCCATATGTGGGCCGCAGGTCCCAACATGAATTTCCTCTAATAGTTTGATGCTTCTTTTTCGTCGACACACCTTAATAGCCCCAAATCAGGAGTCCTCCTATACAAGATTCCTCCGCTGTGAAAAAAATTGTTGGAGAGTCTTCAAAGTGTGTGTTTCTAAGTGGGATTCGCAAGCTCTGGGTAATCTCTTTTTGCCAAATACTCCTTGAAATCATCAAACCAAGGTTTTCCGTCTGCTTCTGCTTCGACATGGGCACAATAAGCTGGCTGATTATGGATCTATACGGGAATAGGGTCAATGAAATTCCTGTCCGAATGCTGGATCATTGAGGACAAAGTAGCCAATGCATCGGCGAACTCATTCTGGATTCTGGGGACATGCCGAAATTCTATCTTTGTGAACCGCTTTCTTAAATCATGTATGTGATGCAGATACGGTAGTATCTTGGAATTCTTGGTTGCCTTCTCTCCTTGTACCCGATGTACCAGTAGGTCTGAATCACCGATCACTAACAACACCTGGACGTTCATGTCAATGGCCATGTTGAGCCTTAAGATGCAGGCCTCATATTCGGCCATATTGTTGGTGCAGGGGAATCTGAGTTTGGAGGACACCGGATAATGCTAGCCGGTTTCTGATATTAGGACTGCTCCAATGCCAACTCCCTTGAAGTTTGCTGCTCCATCAAAGAACACCCTCCATCTGTCATAGGATTCTGCAATATATTCTCCTATGAACGACACCTCCTCATTAGGAAAATATGTTTTTAAGGGTTCGTATTCTCCATCCACGGGGTTCACGGCAAGATGGTCTGCCAGTGCATGTCCCTTGACTGCTTTCTGAGTTACATAAACAATGTCGAACTCAATCAGTAAGATTTGCCGCTTGTCTAGATTGCCAGTGGGCATGGGCTTCTGAAAGATGTACTTCAAAGGATCCATCCTTGATATGAGATATGTGGTGTAGGCACAGAAGTAATGCCTCAGCTTTTGAGCTACCCAAGTCAGAGCGAAGCAGGTGCGTTCCAATAGAGAATACCGGGCCTCATATGGAGTGAACTTCTTGCTGAGATAGTAAATGGCTTGCTTTTTTCTTCCTGTTTCATCATGCTTCCCCAGAACGCAGTCGAAGGCTCCATCTAATATGGCAACGTAGAGTAACAGAGGTCCCCAGCAGAGTCGCCATGCTATCGAAGGCCTTTTGGCAATCCTCGGTCCATTTGGTTTCAGCGTCCTTCTTCAGCATTTTGAAGATCGGTTCACAAATAACTGTGGATTGTGCTATGAATCGGCTAATGTAATTAAGCCTCCTAAGAGACTCATCACATCCTTCTTGTTCCTTGGCGATGGTATTTCTTTAATGGCCTTGACTTTTGACGGATCCAATTCTATTCCTCGGCGGCTCACGATAAACCCCAGCAACTTCCCAGAAGGAACCCCGAATGCACACTTTGCGGGGTTTAGCTTCAGTTTGTATTTTCGCAACCTATTGAAGAACTTCCTCAATTCTTCTATGTGGTCAGTGGATTTCTTGGACTTGATAATAACATCATCCACGTATACCTCAATCTCCTTGGGAATCATGTCGTGGAATATGGTGGGCATAGCTCTTATGTAGGTGGCCCCTGCATTCTTCAGGCCGAATGGCATCATCTTGTAACAGTACACTCCCCACAGCGTAATGAAATCCATTTTCTCAGCCTCTTACTCATCCATCCAAATCTGATGATAATCAGCGAAGCAATCCACGAATGATTGTAAGTCATGCTTGGCGCAATTGTCAATCAGGATATGTATATTTGGCAAAGGGAAGTCGTCTTTCGGACTGGCCCAGTTGAGATCTCGGTAGTCGACACAGACTATGACATTCCCGTCCTTCTTCGGCACAGGTACAATGTTGGCTAACCATGTTGGGTACTCAACTACCCTGAGAACTTTGGCGTTGATCTTCTTGGTAACTTCTTCCTTGATTTTCAAACTCATGTCAGGTTTGAACTTTCTAAGCTTTTGCTTGACCGGTGGACACATTGGATTGGTTGGAAGTTTGTGAGCCACAATGGACGTACTTAGACCAATCATGTCATCATACGACCAGGCGAATATGTCCTCATACTCCTTCAGAAACTTTGTGTATTCTTTCTTTTCTGACAGTGATAAATGAATGCTGATACGTGTTTCCCTGACATTTTTCGAATCTCCTAGGTTGATAATTTCAGTCTTGTCCAGGTAGGACTTATTCTCAAAGTTTTCAACTTCTTTGATGATCTCGTCAGGTATATCATCTTCATCTGAATCGATGTCTGTTTGTCGCCTTGTCTCGTTGCATGTCAAGGTCATTGGTTCATCAAGACAAGTAATAGTAATGTTGTATAGATAAAGTAATGAGAGAAAATAGTAGCAACAAATATTGGATTCATAAGAGAAATTAGAAAATGCTTTAATAAATTGAATAATTGTTTTGAACATTGAGGATCTTATTGCAGGAATTGAAAAATGCGGAAAGGAAAAATCATTTTAGTAAATAAAACAGTAATTAATGCTTGTTTTAGCCTTGCTACCCCGAGGCTCGTCGGGCTTTGGTTGTCCTGATGGTTCAATTTTAGAGGTATGTCCCTCTGCTCACAGCCTGTATGGAAGAGCTTTCCTCCCCCTCCTCCCCGAGAATAACACAACAATCCATATCATTGTTCTCCAGGAACAAATTCCTCAATGCGGCGAGTGCTTCTTCTTCGTCTGACCCATAAATAATGTCGGCTTGTTGGAAGGTATGCTCTAGATGCGGTATCGGCTGCTCCAGTGGGTAGTAAGGACAGCGCCAAGGTGGCGACCGATCGTTTTACTCTTTCCAAGTATAGTCGTATCCCAGACCGAAAGTGGTGCCATGGCTTTTGATCTTGATAGGTTTGGAGATTCCTTGAAGGTTCTTGCCGAGCCCTTTGCCAGGCTCGTACCCACTCCTGTTTAGTATACTCTCGATTTTGCTATCCCACCATTTGTCCTTGTCGATGGCATCGACCCGTTCAATGTGGTGGTAAGTTTCTCAACCCAGCTTTCTTCTTCCTTCGATCACCGGAATAGTTTGGATATTGTAAATAGGGTTACTACCATCGCCATGAATAATCACCTCTTGGTGGTTCCACTCGAACATCACTGCCTGATGTAATGTTGAGGCTACGGCCCCAGCAGCATGGATCCATGGTTGTCCCAATAACAGGTTGTAGGACGCTGGCACATCTATCACTTGGAAGTCAACCTCGAACCAAGTTGGTCCCATTTGCAGGCATAGGCTTATCTCACCAGTGGTGGACCTTTGAGATCCATCGAAATCTTTCACATTGATTGCCCTATCCTTTATCTCATGCTTCCCTTTACCCAATTTCTTGAGTGTTATCAACGGACAGATGTTAAGACTGGATCCTCCATCGATCAGGATTCTGGTGATGAAATAATCTTCGCATTGCACAGTGAAGTGCAGTGCTTTGTTATGGCCCAGACCTTCAGGAGGCAGCTCGTCCTCATGGAAAGTGATCTTGTGGCTTTCCAACACTTGGCCCGCCATATTGGCCATTTCTCCACTAGTGATTTTGTTCGGCACATATGCTTCGTTCAACACCTTCAACAAAGCACTCTTGTGCATCTTGGAATTCTGTAGCAAAGAGAGGATGGATATTTGTGCTGGCATCCTGTTCAGCTGGTCGATGACCGAATACTCCTTAGCCTATACTTTCCTCCAAAGGTCATCTGGGCCTGTCTCAATAAGGGGAGGCCGGTTGGAAGCCTGCTTGCTTGATTCGGCCAGATGTTCAGGGGTATAGACTCTGCCAGTTCTTGTCATACCCTGCGCTGCGACAGTTTCTTCAGTCTTGATCTTGCCTTTCCTTCTCGCCTCGGCTGTGTAATCCCAAGGGATAGCATTTGTATAGAAGGGTGGCATGGTCGACATCGCCACTGGAATTGGTGCGGCCATCCTTACTTCAAATGGGATGTGTGCTCGGGGTGAAAAGACTACAACCTCGAATGGTGCGGGTGCATTTGCCGGAGATACGAACTCAACTTCAATCGGCACTGGTGTCTTTGCGGGTGGCGCTGCTTCAAACTCAAGTGGGATAGACATATTCACCTCAGCGTCCTCAGATGGTTGAATCTGGACTATGATCGGGTTGAGAGTGACTGCTGGTTTCTTTAGGTCATCGCCTTCTGTGATCATCCCAATTGATCCCTCGGGATCCCAATCATCTTCTATTTCAATCATATGGATACCTCTACCCTTTTGGTCTGGCAAAGGATTGTTGCGGATATTCGGAGCGGGGTTTTTTGCCACAATGATCTTCTAATCAATCAGGGACTATATCTTGTCTTTCAAAGAGTGGCATTCATCGATGGTGTGCCCCTTCATGCCGGAATGGTATGCACAGGACTTTTTTGGGTTAACCCACTGAGAAGGGTTCTTAGGGGTGGCAGCAGGGATAGGTGTCACGTTACCGACAGCTTTGAGTTTCTCATACAGCTGGTCAATGGGTTCAACTATGGCGGTGTACTGTTTTGGAGGTTTGCGATCAAAATTAGGTCGAGATCTAGGGAAGTTTCACAGGTAAGGGGTGATTGGTAATGAGATGGCTGAGAATTGTAAGTATGGTTAATAGGAGCGGGTTGTGAGTATCTGGCTGAAGTAGGTTGATATGTGGGTGGTGGAGATTGGTAGGTGGGTGGTGGAGATTGGTAAGTGGGTGGAGGAGCTTGGTATGAAGGTGATGGTGCTTGGTAATTCGGGGTTGGTTGGTATGTGAGTGGAGGTGTTAGATAAATTTGGTATTTGAGTGGGGCTTTGGCTCTTTGTGCAACCATTACAGCTCTCACGTCCCTTTTCTTACACATACCACCGGACTGTAAAGCCTTGTTTGTAGCTTTCAAGGCTTCAAAAGTTGTGACCATACCGCTCTTAATACCTTTTTCAATCCGCTCCCCTAATTTGATAATGTCATAGAACTTATGATTCTCAATCATCATCAACCGTTCATAGTACTGCGGGTCCTGAGCCCGGACAAAGAACTTGTTCATCTGCTCTTCCTCTAAAGCAGGTCTGACTTTAGCAGCTTCGGACCTCTAGCGAGTAGCATACTCGCAAAATGTTTCTGTGGGTTTCTTCTTCAAATTTTGGATATAGAACACATCTGGTGCGTTTTTGTGTTGAATCTAAATCTGTCCATAAAGTCAGACGCCATACCCACCCATTTCGATTATTTCTTGGGGTCTTGGCTGATTTACCAAGACAATGCATCTCCCTTCAAACTCCTCATGAACAGCTTCATGCGGATCCTTTCATCCTTTCCTACGCCAACCAGCTTGTCACAATAGGTCCTCAGATGGACCCTCGGATCACTAATACCGTCAAACATTTCGAACTTTGGAGGTTTTTACCCCTCGGGCAGTACATCAGGTTATATACAGAGGTCTTCATAATTCAACCCTTTGATTCCCTTGGTTCCTTCAACACCCTGAACTCGGCTGGTCAGCTTCCTAAGTTCCTCGACCAAGTTCTTGATAAGTAGGTCCTTTTTATCAGACTCGGATGTGTGTGGTATAAGAAGGGTGGAGTGTGGCATGGTCTCCACATATATGGGATTATTATAGGCGTGGAAATGGTCCTTTGTTGGGTTCTGAGGTTCTGGGATAAGTAATGGAATGTTGTTTGAAGTGTGGAAAGTATTGCATTGTGTCGGGGGAGTTTGGTTCTTTGGCGGAGTGGTGTGATGGTGAGATGCGGGATGATTCTGTTGCCTTGGGATATTTTGTGGAGGTGTAGGGTTTTGAGCGTTTGGGAAATTGACGTCTGGGATGTTGAGGGAAAATGACAGGTTGGCCAGATTTCGAACCTGATCGAGTTCTTCTTGAAATCTCAGCAGTTTCTGTTCCAGTGGTGACATGTTCCCATTTAGGACCTGAATACCTCGGTCATCAGTGGCCTCTACCCGTTCAACCATATTCTCTTTCCTGGCGCCGCTGGATTCTTCCATCTTACTCTTGACTTTGTTCTTGCCTTTAGGAGGACTAGGAGGAGGAGTAGGTGGAGGTCCCTTGGATCTTGTGCGATAAGATGATGATGCCAGAGTGCACGAACTAACCTTTGGGGAGGGGAATAATAAAGAAAAGAAATTAAAAAAAAAAAGGTAGCCAAGTTAGTGAGGATTATGAAACATATTGCAGTATTTAAACACATAGCGCGGGAATGTAAGGCACGTCCTAATTTGGGAACCTCTTTATGCCCAAGGTAGGCCTAGTGACAAGTTGGTTTGGAGAACTTAAAATGCTAAATGCCTCATTTTATTGATAAGAAAATAGACGAATCCCGAAACGACACTAAATAGATAGGAAGTAAAGGTCACTAATGGCCATTGGTCTTATTACATT
This sequence comes from Nicotiana undulata, assembly GCA_005239495.1. Taxonomy (NCBI): domain Eukaryota; kingdom Viridiplantae; phylum Streptophyta; class Magnoliopsida; order Solanales; family Solanaceae; genus Nicotiana; species Nicotiana undulata. The sequence goes on along the minus strand of ML273808.1, from coordinate 38,806 downwards.
GATAAAGAAAAAGAAAGGCATTCCTATCTATTTGGTCCCAGAAGGACCTTCCCCATACTCGACATTCCTGCTTCCCTCGAACAGCTTTCCCAGCTCGTGAAGTCCCAGCAACAGGTATGTTCTGGCTAGATATCCGCCTTCGGTCCCCTCAGCCTTCTAACAGTCATCGACCCTTTTGATGAATTTCTCCTCAAGCTCGACTATACCTCGTTCTAAGTATCCCAACCTCTTGTTGGTGCTGATAGCCGTGTCTTTCCACTCCTCGATCAGCTTCTTGTTAGATTCATGTATTTCGCGGTGCTCATCCTCGCATTCACGGATCCTTTTTTGCAGCTGGTTGAATTTTACTTGCGCCTCAGCCTTTTCATCTATAACCATGTGGCCTTGAACGTACCCTAGCTTGCCCAGACCATCCCAATTATCTTCCAACCAACCAGAATAGGAAGGGGCACAACCGGCATGATATCTGTCTGGCTCGATGGTGTCCTTCTCTAGTACAATCTTGCAGTGCCACATGTGTTGGTCTTGGCACTTGTGAGGACTATCATCATTTTGGAAGTCAGCTCGAAGATGGCTCATCTTGTCGACCCTGGGTAGGACTTGCTTCCTACCCGATTGCCTCATAACTCGAAGAGGGACGTAAGGGTATGTTCCTTTTAGACCAATCAGTATCAGGATTGGTGCATCTCTGGAATGGGCGATGAACTCCTCTGTCGGAAACCACTCGAACATCCATTGAACCTGTTCTTCAGTCAGATTATTAAAGAGCTCGACCCATCCTTTGGCATTCTCAGGCTGAGCGAACATGTCGGGGATGTAATTCATTCGTTTTGGATGTTGGAAAGCGATGTGCTCATTCCACGCCCTTCGCTGAAACTCTTGTCGATATTCGCCCTTTTGGAGGTGTTCTATGAGCCAAAGCTGAAGTAGTACATTGCAGCCTTCGAAGTGTCTCGCTCCTCGTTGACACTTTTCCAAGGCTCGATATATGTCTGCAATGATCATGGGCACAATGCTGAAGTTTTTCCCACCAATCTCTTCCATTAGTGTCTTAGTCACCATGGCCATTATGGTATGAATTCTCTCCTTCTTCATTGGAAACACGATCAAACCCAAAAAGCAAAACATGAAAATGAACACTTTACGATGGATGTGTCCCAGGGAGGTGATAGCAAACTCGTCATGGTAGGTACGATACGATTTGTTGTGGTCGTACCTCTCGTACAAATAATCAAAAGGTATGTATGAATCCTTTAAAAATACCAGTTCCGCATTCTTCTTCAGACCCATCATTTTAAGGAAACCTTTGCATGTGCGGTTCTCAGGCATCAGCAACCCTGGGGTTTCCCACAATAGGCTAGCCAGTCCTCTTATTTCCTCCAGCAAAGGCGTCATTTCAATGTTCCCAAAGCGGAACACGGACCTTTCGCAATCCCAGAACAGGGTAGCAGCCTCTATTATCATGTTGTTAGGCTGGATTTCTAGGAGAGATGGTAGATTTCCTAAGTATTTTCTAACGAGAGCCTTGTCGCAAGAGTGCAGGTCCTCCCACCAACTTAGCAATCTTGGGTGGATATTGGAGACCATGCCGAATCTGGGGACTTCGTGCCTCATGTTTCTGCAAGGCAAATAAGGTTAGGCCCTTACCCCCACCCAACTCAACTATTTAATATCAACAATTAGCATGAAGCATTTAGTTCTCCAAATGAATGCACAAAACGTGATGATGTCCTTTTGGGTTTAGGAAAACCCGGTGGACTTTTGGATAAGGCTATCTTAAAAGCTATCGTGCGGACAACACTTTAGCTTGACTAGGTCTGACCATGATGCATGCAACAATATAATAGAGTAAAGTTTCTAAAGGATTTTAGACTGGTACCCTTGAGCGTACAACTCAAGGGGGAAGGCACGGAACCGTCGACTGCACCGCTGATCGACTAGTTTTACCGCAAATAAGCCTTTCCGAATTTAGGGGGTAATAATATAGGAAGAGCGCAACCACTCATCAAGCGTTGCTATAGTATTTATTTGGCACGAGTGGAGTATTAATGTCGAGAATGGTTATGCAATAATAAGCATTAAAAGCAAGTTGTCATGCATTTTCACGTTTAAGAAAGCGGTAAATACAACAGTTATAATTTAAAGCGATTATAAAGGAAAACAAAGAAACATATCAGTTTCGTTTTGGGGAAGAGTAAATACTTGAAAGAAATAAACAATTAATTGCACATAAAAGGGGAGAAAAGTAAATGGTGCAAATATCAAACAAAGCGTACTCAGATAAATTCACAAAGCGGTTTGTAATGGTAAAAGCCTATATTCCCCAGTAGAGTCGCCATGCTATCGCGCCCCCTTTTTTTGTCTCGCGGAGATCGGGTTCAGGACATTTGGGTTGAGACAACTCTTTTCCTTTTGGGAAGGGGTTTGCATTATTTGAGAGTCGCCGCCTAATGATTTTAAAGGTGAGTTAGGGCACCTAAGGGGTTCATTTACAACTACGTTGTTAACCAGAGATAGGGTAAGGGATTAAAATTATCCCAAAGGGAAGGTGTTAGGCACCCCTCAGGATCCACAAGTGTGGTTCCCGGCCAAATAGCTTTGTGTATTTGTGCAACTTGGCAAACAGAAAATAAAGGCTCAGATAAGAGGGGATTCAAGTCTTGAAAATAATTAGAGAAGAGCTAAGTTTTGAAAAGAGTTACAGTCTAAGCATGTAAAGTAAAGGATATCCTAGGTTTGAGATAATATGGATCACATCAATGCAATACCCGGTATGACACTCCTCAAAGAGGGGCTACACGTGGCATTAACGCATCGGTCATTATATCCATATTCTACCCTTTCCCCACCCCGTGAAGGTAATTAAAGCGCGTGTTAGTCACAAACCCTATCGCGTACTGTTACACGTCCCTTCCTATCAGTCCTGGAGGAGGTTAAGACTACTATCCTAAGAAAGAGGTACTAGGCAGACCCTCAGGTTTAAAAGGTAAAATTCTAGGGCGACAGACAAAAACAATAGGACTACAGTTAATGGCAACATATAAAAGCTAGTAAAGGCTCAAGTTTACCTCCACACGTAATGCAATTCGACAGCACGACTCAAAACACGGTTAAGGGAAGTATTTAAATTCAGAATCCTAATACATGGTGTCTACCAAGTGACAGAACTCTCTATGAGTTGGGCTACATAAAAGATCCTTTTCTACTAAAATGGATGTGAATTCAGGAGATAAACAGATATGCATGCCTATTTTTTTTATTACTCAGAAAAGGGGTCCTAGTCAATTTGCCTACTGATTCGAAACCTTTTTAGCATTGAGTAACATATACAGGAAGGCAGATTTCCAATTTTAGACAAATTAATCACCTAAGGCTCGCGTGGGTGTTATATAGTATTTACCAATTACCAGAATTACTTAGACGAGAGTTGTTCAACATTGTATTACCTAAACATGTTGTTCTAGCGTTCAGAATGCAGACTTATCATCAGTTGATTGCAGTTATTTTTTTCAGTAATTAGGCTAGGTGTGCTTAAGCGAATGAGATGTGATCCTAAGGACAGGGTATCGAAAGCACAAAGATGCATAATGGTGCTGAATCAGAGGTTTACACAAGATCTAAGTGCACAAACCTTTAAGTGTATACTTTTAGGATATGCAAAGGTGACAGGTTTATTAGTTGTTTACCTAGAACATGATCTCTACGTGTAACATGGTAAAGCGTGATGGCACATTCTTTTTGTTAATACTCTTGTTTTAAGGCACGATTCAGATTGCGTTTTCAGAATGCATAGATAGAATCACATGAGGGCAGTTTTTCCATTGTTATTATTGAACAAGATTTTTTTTAAGTGATATAACAGTATTGAAGTGAAATGTTGAAACAGTGTTTATGAAATCCTAAAGAGCATTATTTCTAATGTACGATATGATTTGCACATGTTAGTCCTAAACATGATTTCTATTGCACACATAGGAAATGTAAACCTAATAGCATGGTTTCTACCCCTTTATATCTATAGCATGCATAGTTACCCCTTCCCTTTTTACTATCCATTCCCCAAGAGTTGTTTACAAAATTATTATAGACCAATGAATGAATTACATAAATAGAAATAGAAAATCAAGAAGCTATTCTATAGGGAGCCTTCAATTAGGCCCAGATTTCCAAAAGCCTCCAATGGCCTCATACGCCTCAGTTTCCATAGACAAATCAGAGTCTAGGTGCATCAAAGTTCCCTAAGGATCTCAAGGATCCCAGGTAGTGCTTACACCTAGACCAGGAATTGAACAAGTGCAGTGTGGAAGTGCCAGCCTCATTGTGTCAGAGTTCAAACGGGGCTCAAGGGTATCAAAGTAGTCCTCACACTGAAGGGGTAGAACTTAAGAGTCTAAGAATAAAGTGTAGTGCAGGGGGTAATTTGAAAAGAGTTGAGTTAAAAGAGCATTTCTAAGAATAGTTTATTTGAAATAGGTTTACATATCAGTAAGCGAGTGATTTAGGAAAATAGTTTGAAAAGAAAAAAGGGTGGAGCAATCAATCAGCACCAAACAGTACACAGCACATAGAGAGACAACCACAAACAAGGAAGCAGAGATTGGGATACATAGGACATACATAGGAACAGATTGGTATACAAATTAATATTAAAGAAGCACTAAAGTATCACAGGCCTGTACAGGACCTAAACAATCACAAACAGAGTTTATCACAAAGGGTTCATGCCAAGAACTACACAGTACCAGATAAAGGAAGTACTAGAGCACATAATAAACATAGTCACACATAGGTTCAGAAAAGGTTTTGAGTACAGCATGTGTTCAGGATTACATGGAGACTAGGTAACACATAGTGCAATTGTAGTATACTAGGAATCAAAGAGGACAGGAGTAAAGCGGAATCATGTTGAAACATGCAGGGGATAGTAAACATGTTGAGGCCAGGGGAAGATATTAAGAGCTAAAGCAGCAAAGCATCTCACTTAATTGCAAGTAGAACAACAAAACCATAAGTAAAAGCAGATTAGGAATAGGATAAATTGAAATACCCAAAGAAACATATTGTTTTGAAGCTTAAACATGAATTGAAGACATACCAGTTGGAAGATAGCAAGTACATACTGAAGAGTAGGCAAATAGAATAACTAGTCTTGGCTTGCAGCCGACTAGTAATAGTAGTTAATCAAGAGAAGAACAACATAGAGTATGTATGTGAGCAAGAGAGAGTTGAACAATGTGTGTGTCCTTGTTTGTGCTAATTAAAGATAATGTATATATAGTTTTAAAGCATGTAGCAAATAAGGTAAAAATCAGAGTTCATCAGTAATTATGGGGACTCGGAATCAATCAGCATATAATCAAGGTAAGTAATCCCTTCAATTAAGGAGTCAATTTCAAACGGTAATAGACAGGCTAAAAATAAGGAAAGGACTCATGTAGCACAAAAACAGTAGCCTATGTATAGTATAGGTATATAGTATGCAAGTAAGACCAAGTTCAGAATTCTATTTAAGGAAAATATATGTGAATTAATTTGACAGCAAAATCATTCATAGAAATAAGGCAAGAGATAATGTAATCCTGGAAATCAGTAAGAGAACCCTCGAGTGAGGTTTGAAATACAGGAAATCATCACTAATCAGGGAAAATATCACACGTTTAACGAAATACTCAAAATCAGTAGAGAACAAAGATCAGTGAAATATCAATCATAGAAATTCCGGGATTCACAAATAGCAAACAATATTGGTCTAGGAGGAATTAGCACAAGCTTATGAGAACGGACAAAATAGACTCACAATAGACGAAAATCGGAAACCCTAACAAGCAAACACATGGTAAAATCACATAAATCAGGGGTTTCACGTAGGCAATAGTATGAATCAGCAAAGTAGACATGATACATGCAAAAGAGATGAAGAGTAAGAAACCCTAATGGGAAAAATAGGGTAAAATCACAAGAAACTTAAGATGCTCATGAAAATCAGGCACATATACAGATTAAACAAACGTATTATTAAAGACACGCTTAGAATCTAGGATTAGAACTGAAAACTTAGGAATTTTGCGAAATAAATCAGACCAACATGAAAAAAACTTAAAATTGTATAAACATGGTGAAAGTCATAAGATAATGCTAAAAATCAGAAAGGAAAACTGTTTTGAAAAGGGGTTTATGAACCCTAGTTTGAAAATTAAGCACCGTTTAGGGAAAACGGAAAATCTTTAAGGAAAACATCAAAATCACTCATAATATATACAGATATATTAAAGATCAAGAAAAATCGAGAGTTTAGAAGTTAGGGTTTCAAAGGAAACTCAAATGAAACGGAAGAACCTATTATGAACCTCAAAGATCGTAGCAAATATGGTGTGATTTTGCCCAAAATCACACCGGAGAAACCATGAACATCCAAAACAGCAACCCTAGATATAAGTCGGCATGGCCCATGGCCCTTGAAGGCCTCAGAGATGATGAGAAAGGTGATGGGAGAACCATTGGAGGCTTTGGGTTGAAAGGTGGTCGCCAGAGATGGCCTGAGAAGGGAGGACAAGCTTCATCGGAGACGAAGGGACGAGAAGTCTCTAGAGAGAACCAGAGAGGTAGAGAGAGAGAGTGAGAGGAGTGAAAATGAGAGACGGGGAGGGGGGGGAGGTCGTTAGGGTTTAATTTTGGAAGGTCTAATCTGGACCGTTGATCAAATTTGATCAACGGTCGAGATTGAGTCCTGGGTTGGGCTGGGTATTCTAGTGTAGGTTTGGACTTGGGTATTTGGTTAATTAATTGGGTAGGGGGTCCGGTTTTAATTGGGGTTAGGATTTAAATAAAAGTGGCTAACTCATTAAATACCCAATTAAAATAGATAACTAATTTATAAAAATAACTGATAATTATAAAATTAAATTAATGCTTAATAAATTAAATAAAATGATTAATTAGTATTTACTTTAAAAAAATAAAATGACTAATTACTAGGTAAAATAGCATAAGACATATGATTAGGCTATAATTACAAAGTTATTGCAATTATAGCCAAAGAGTGCCAATTTGGCTAGTTGTGAAATAATTTGATCTTAATAGGACAAAAAATAATATATTAAGTCAAGAAATGATTTTAAAATCATTTTTAATGCAATTTTATAATTAATTATTAGGAATAAGACATCGGATAAATTAAAAATACAGGATAATTATAGAAAAATACCAATAGTTGTGAAAACCTGATTTTGCAAAAATTCTAAAATAATTTGAGGAAAAATTGGGTATCAACACCCCCCCCCCCCCCC
>ML273808.1:0-31498 GCA_005239495.1 Nicotiana undulata | reverse complement strand
AAAAGTTTGGAAAACCTGATTTTTAAAAAATTTTAAAAAAATTTGGGGAAAAAATGGGGTTCCACCCCCCCCCCCCCCCCCAATTAGTGGTTCTATAAGCGGTTCTAATTAAACGTACTTTATGCGTGCATTACCCGTCCCTTCCTTATGGCCCTGGAGGTTTTTAGGGCCTCTAATTAAGGCAGCTCTAGACTCTCCTAAGGTGCTTAAAAGGAGAAAATCTAGGCGACAAGCAAAACAAATAGGACTGCCAAATAAAGGAACAATAAGGGAGGGCTCACATTTACCTCTTCAAATAAGCAGACAATAGCACGTCACAAACAACAAGATTTCAGATATTTCAAAAGTCCTAAAGCAAGATATCTAAATGAGCATGAAGAGCAGAATATATGCAATATTTTATTAAAGCAAGGCAATGGAGACCTAATCAGTTTGCCTACTTATTTTAGGGCTTGTTGAATCTGGGCAATTCACATATAATTAAACAAAACACTGTTTTACAATTTGCAAGATTTAATTATCCTACAGGTTTGCCTAGGTGTGGATCTGAGATACCCTATGAGCATGATACCTAATTTGTAATCAAAGTTCTAATAAACAATTTAAAACAAGCAGTTTGAGTTCATTATGTCCTATAAGCATGTTGTCTAGGCGCTGAACATTACATAACTGGTTTTATACACGTTTATCTCTATAACATGATATCTAGGTGTTGGGGCTGCTTTTAAACTTACTCTTGTAGACATGAGAGTTACTAATTTTACACGATGTATGAGTAGTATTAAAGCGAATGCAATAGAAGTCCTAAAGCATGTTTTCTAATGCACATAAGAGAATGAACATGTTCATTAGGCGGGACTAGTAGCAGCTTAGTGACAGAATTTCTAGGTGGACATGATTATGCAGAAGTTTAGAGAGCAGAATTTTTAGACATAATGCGCCTATAACATGTTTTCTAGTATGCCAAACAATCCTAAGAGCATGGTTTCTAATGCAAGCAAATAATCCTAAGAACAATTGCAGGCAAATAGTCATAATAATCCTAAGGGCATGATTTCTACCCAATTTCCCCACAAAATTATATAAGAATCCCTCATTTTTTACTAATATCCCCAATATCTGTTTACAAGGATTATTATTACAGACCATAAAATAAATGAATTACATAATAAACAAAGCTATGTTATAGGTAGCCTAGATAGGCCCAAGTAAACCTGGAAGAACCAGGCTTTCAAACGGTCCAAAGTGCCATAGTCTCATAGTGTCCAAGAGGGGGTATCCTGGTGCATCAAAGTTCCCAAGGGCCTCAGGGACCCTGGACAATGCTCACACCAAGATCCTTTTAAAGAGAGGTAGTTTTATGCAGTGTGGAAGGGCCAGCCCCAGTGTGCCAGAGTTCGGAGGAATCTCATGGATTCCTAAGCAGTACACACACTGGAGGGGCAGAGTCCTAAGTATTCTAAGAGTAGGAGTGAGAGTGCTTGACATAGTAGGAATAACTTTAGGAAAACAGACCAGAAGTAAAATAGTTTAAAAGTGAAAACAGTTTAGAGGTGGAAACATACTAGGAGTGAAAGCAGTTTAGAGATGAAGAAATATTAGGAGTGAAGATAGTTTGGAAACATTCTAAAAAGAGGTTCAGTAAACTGCAAATAGAAACCAGTCACAAAACTTCATATTGCCCAGTTTCAACTCAGTTTGTTAATTAACTCTAGGCAAGGACAAGCAATTTTACAGAGAGGGGATCAGGGGTTGGGAACACAGGAAACTTAAATCAGAAACACATAAAACAGGGTGAGAGTGAGAGAATATTGAGCAAAAAGGACATGGAACAGACAAGGGTTGATTGATATTCAACACCTAAATTTATAGCATTCATTAGAACATAGACTACTGATTTTTAGTCTTAACAAGAAAGTCATACTTGATGCTAAAGTAGTTATGTTAACTAGCAGCAATAGACAGTAAACATAGAGACTAAGTGTAGGAATAGTCATGCTAGAGAGGACATGGATTTAACATCTACAGAGTTAACATCTACAGAGTTAGTCATGTCAATTGAGATTAATTAGACAAGATAGGAGTCTGTGACATAAAATAAGCATGCTGGTTGAAAGCAGTAAACATGAAAGATTGAGATACTCAAACTAAGTGAACATGCTGATCTAAGCAGTAAACAAGAAAGGACATGGGGTTAACTATGCAATAATCACACTAGTACAGGAGAGACACAGCCTGAACAGAAGTAAAGCAACAATGAGCTCACAAATTTGAACTTCAAAGTATAATGAATGGCATTAGAAGTAGGAACATACCAGTTAAAGGAAGCAAAACAGAAGGTAAAGTAAGCAGGATTCAACAGTCTAGCCTTGGCTTTCAGCCGGCTAGACAAGCAAGGAACACAACTAACAGAGAGAGAGATGAGAGTAAAATTTTGTGTGTGTGTGTGTGTTTGAACTATTGTCCGTGTCTAAGAGGCAGAATGAGAGTGTATATATAGCACTTAGGGAGTAAAACAAATAAGGTAAAGAGAATCACAGTTCAATCAATTAGAACAATCAATCAATTATGGAATCAATTCCAATTGAGAAATCCAGGAAAGTCCCATTTAATTGGGGGATAGTCAGTTAACGGTCATAATTAGGGGTTAAATTAAGGTAATGAATCAAAATCATACCGGAGTCAGTAATATCCCAAACCATACTGATAACTAATTAAGGCAAGTATAATTAGTCAAACTAGGGAAACAAGTAAAAATTCCGGAAAATACTGATTTTAATAGGAAAGAATTATTCGAATTCCCTGAATAGAAATCAACTAAGTAAAATCTAACAGAATACTGGATGGAAAAACTGGTTCGAATCCTTAATAGAAATCAATTAAGCCAAAATCCCAAAGAATACTAGATTTAACAGGAAAATCATTTGAATCCCTAAATATAATCAGTTAATACGACTGGCTCACATAAATAAACATAATAATGGAAAAATAGAAGAAATCAGTATAACCATCATAAACCTCTAGGGTTCGATCATACATACAAAGATTTAACCAAACACGTAAAGAGATGACTAGATTAAACATTGAAAGTAGAAAATCTTTTGAAAAGGAGTCTTGGAAGAACCCTAATTTCAGAAGAGTGAATAAAAATCGGAGCAGTTAGTTAAAACCAATGATTTTCAAAGGAAAACACCTGATAATACTCGAATCACTTCAGATCTATGAAGATCTGAGAAGATTCGACCAGTAGTGAAACTAGGATTTTCAAAAACAGTAGAGATGAAGAAACTCGGCCAGAAACTCATGGACTCATACTAAAAATAAGAGAAAATCCATACTCACAAACGAAAAATGGCCTTAGACAGGCCAGTAAGTAAGTTCAGGCAAGAACAGGTTGGATCTCCATGAGATTCTCTCAAGGATTCATGTAATCAAATACCCAGAGGGTATAGAAGGTTAGTAGTGGTCGGAGAATGCATGAAAACTCCATAGATGGGAGCTCCGGTGACGGCGATTAGTGTTAGGGGTGAGTTGAGAGAGAATTGAAGAGGTTAGGGAACCAGTGACGGCGGAAATGAAAGAATGAGGGAAGGGTTCGGGTTGGTTAGAGATTATTATGGTAAGGTTTATTTTGGACCGTTGATCTACGGCCACGATTTTATGGGGGTTTGGGCCGGGTAGGTGTAGGTTGGTCTAAAGGGTGGATGGGCTGGTTTTTTAAGGGGTTTGGGCTGGTATTAAAAGGGTTAGGTCCGAAAGATTAGAGAAATTTACAGGGCTATTTGTTAAATACCCAATTAATTGATAAAAATAATTTATAAAAATAATTAACAGGTTATAAAAATGATTTTCATGCATATAAATGTTTTAAAAATAATTACTCAATATTGTAAAAATACAACAAGCTATTTTCTGGTAAAATGACGTAATAATGCATGCATGGGCAATAATTTTAAAGTTATTGCAATTATAACCCAAGAAATGTAAATGTGGCTATTTGGAAAATAATTTAAGCTTAATATAAATATAAATAGAAAAATTAAGCCATGAAATTATTATAAAGTCCTTTGTAATGCAGTTAATGATTATTTATATAAATAAAAATACTGGGATAAAGTAATTAAAATCCTTTAAAATGCAAAAATTATGGAAAAATATTAATTGATGCTAATGCATAGTTTTGAAGGTATATATGCATTTTGAAAAATATTATAGGAAACAATTGGGTATCAACACTACCATTAGCTGATTTGGGTTTTGCTCATTTGGGTTAATATTTGTATCTGCTGGCAATGTTCCTTGGGGGGCGGTTGTTCAAGGCCATGGACAGCTGTCCCAGTTGAGTTTCAATGCCTTTGATTGCTGAGTCATGTGCTGCTAACTTTTCTTGCATCTTACCATTTGTTCCAATGAGTTGTTGCAGCATGCCCCTGATTTCTACCATGTTGTTTCTCTGATGTTGATGAGGTGGTTGGTATGCCAATTTTTGCTTGTGCTGCTGTTGATAGCCCTGTTACCTTTGATATGGCACAACTTGGCCTTGTGGTCGTGCACCTCCGGGTTGTGGCATGTTGGGTCTATATTGCTGGTTTGGTGTTGGCCCCCATTGCTGCCCTCCTTGCCTCTGACCCCCAAAATTATTGACATAATTCATGTCTTCTCTAAAGCCCTGGTTGTCATTCTCTCCACTCCATGGGCACACATAAGTCTGGTTTATGCACGGGGTGCACAATCCTCCATTTGTTGTATTAACAATGTGCACTTGCTTCGTACCATTTTATCAATCTTCTTTGTTAGTATGCTCATCTGAGTCATGAGCGTGGATATGTTCTCTGCATGGGAATAGTTTGGGTCAAGAGAAATAGAATGTACTATTGGTGTCAGTGTTTTACCTCTAGTCATCCAGCCTGAGTTTTGAGCCATCTTATCGAGAAAAATTTTGCACTCTGTGAATGTCTTGCTCAGAAATGCACCCCCAGCTGAAGCATCTACATTGGCTTTCAAACTGTCTGCTAAACCCATGTAGAATCTATGTACAAGAATCTGGTCTAGAATGTCATGGTGTGGACACTTCACTAGCATCCCTTTTAACCTCTCTCATGTTTCTTGAAATGTCTCGGTAGATTTCTGCCTGTTCTGCAATATCTCATCAATCTGCCTTGCAGTCTTGTTGGGAGGATAAAACTTGTTTAGGAACTGCTTGACTAATTCCTCCCAATATGCAACGGAGTTTATTGGGAGCGAATTCAGCCAAGTTTGAGCCTCTCCAATCACAGAGAATGAAAACAGTAATAGCTTGATGGCTTCTGGAGTCACATTTGCCTATCTTTGGGTCACACATATTGATAAGAAATTTTTCAGATGTTGTTGTGGATCTCAATGTGTGTCCCGGAGAATAGTCCATTATTCTGCAACAGATGCAGCATGTTGTTGGTGATCTGGAATGTCTCCGCTTGTATCTGGGGTACAGCAATGGCGCTGGCCAGGTTGTCAGCAGTTAGTTGTGCCCAATCATAAAGAGCAGCTTCTGGCACAAGAGGTTCCACCACTACATTGTTTGGGTCAACCCGATTATTCCGATTGTTTGCATCGACGTTACCCACATTGTCCATTTCAATTTCGAGCTGGTGTTTTTGTTGTAACTGTTTGTTCTTCTTGTTGGCTCCATTTAATGCCCTGAATATTTTCTCGGGGTCTGAGAGTCCTTCAAAAAGTTCATCAGTCCTCGAAGAGCTTCTAGGCATACACTTGAGTCACAGGAGAGTTCAAACGTGAGAATTTCAATGGAAAAAATTTTAACACCGGAGAAAATTGATACTAAAAATCCTAGCAATTGTTATAAGTTGTAATAAACAACACCGTTAGTTTCCCGGAAACGGCGCCAAAATTTGATCACGCCCAACTATGCCTTATAAAAAGGACAAAGCGGTCGCTGCAAATATAATCCGGTTCAAGTCCGGAGTCGAATCCCACAGGGAACTAACCTATTTACTACAACTTTTAGTAATGCTAATGACAAGCTCAGAAACTTCTGGATGCAAGATTTTTATGAATAAACAGTGGAATTTATTTAACTAATGTAAAATGACAATAAAACTAGCAATAATCAAGAATAAAGTTGAATTCAATGGTAAAAGGATCTAGGGCTATTGATTTCCCCAATTTCCGGATTAATTCTTAACTCTTTAGCTATAATCTCGTCGTAATACTCTATGAGGATTATGAGTTCCGGGCTACCGTAATTATCTCTCGATCAATTACGATAATTTACTAGAAGCATACTTTCGAACTACTCTAGCTAACAATTTATGCAACTCAGAAGTATCCCACCAAAGCTTTGTTATTTTTTAACCCACTTTTAAATTCAAGTAATTAATCTCTTCAATTACCCAAAAGTGGTGTTGTTCAACAACAATCTAACCAAGTGTTCTTTCTCAAGCAACAAAAGGCAACTAGACACGATTAATCAAGGGCCCTTTCAATTAGCCACAATACAAAACGTAGTTGAACAATCATAGAACAAACACGGCTCGATTATATCAAAATAGAGTTAAAACTTCATCCAACAATTGGTTCCATCCACCCTAGATTAAATGTTTAGCTACTCATACTAATACAAAATAAAGCAATAATTTGATTCATCATTCACAATGATAAGTAGAAAGAAGAAATAAACTCTAAAGAATTGTTTGATCTTTTCTCACTTGTTCTTGCCTCCAATTAAGTCTAAAACAATCCTCCATTGACTTTTGGGCGAGTTTGGGCTCTTTTAGGTTTAGGTTACTTGCCCAGGAATTTACCCAAAATCCCCTGCAATCTGTCACTCTTAAAAACCCGTCCGCGGTAGCGGACTCAACCGCAGACGTGCACTGCTTCATTGTTTTCCTTCGCGTTCCTGCGCGCCCAGGTCCGCGGTCGCGGATGTGCCTTACATTTTTCTTTGTTTTTCTTTGCTCTTTTTCATCAGGGCTATCATTGATTGGACTTGTATGTAAGAATTGATTCCAAAACGCTCTTTATCTCCCTCCTAGCTCGGAGTGGCTCTTGCAAAGCATAAATTTCTCAACTAGAGCATTTTGTTATCTTTTAGCATTTAAACATCAATAAAGTGCGGTTAAATTAGAGTATAAATAGTGCCTACATTGCATAATATAGGCTACTATCAATTGTCAAGAAGTATTCGGCCATATTTTGATCTCTTTATGAATATCCCAATAGTTTATGGAAATATTGAGTCGCCTCTTCAAGGGAATCTGTATCCCTTTATATAGGTGTGAGTTATGTTTAGGGTAGAGTAACCTCCAAGCAACCGTAATAGACTCCTAGGATTTCAAGAGTCTTATAGTATCTTTAACTTTAGGATTTACCTTAATTCGTTAAAAAAATTTATGTCTAGAAATGCCCTATACTTCAAGGTTTGTCGAGGTGTAGGCTTGCCGAAACTTGAAGACGAGACTTGAAGTACTCGCTTGGAGTTTCCGATTTACATGAGGAAGAGATAAAGGGCAGAACTGGTCCCACTGGACGTGCCAATTTGTTTGCAATAAATTTTTAAGATATGAAAAATAAACTGCAATCACAAAATAAGAGAAAAATATTTTTAGTAATCAATTGTGAGTACAACTTTTAAAGATCTCGCATCAATGTCTCGAAGTCGTCAAAAGTAGACTCAAAGTAATTCATAAACGATAAATTTGGTACTGAAATTGGTACTAATACAATGAAAAATAAATGGTATGTATAGATGTCAAAAGGTGACTGCGAAAAAAATAAATACTGATGTGGAATATTTTATATAATCAGACTTATGGAGGAATTCAACTTATTAGAGGCGGTAAAATTGCCGAAAATGTATTAAACTTGGAGTGCGTCTAGTTATTCTTGTTGCGGTTTTTCTTGCTCGATTAAAGACTGAAATTTCGTCTTTATAAGACAAAAGCTACAACAGAGTTGGACCCACATTTTGCGATTGTTCAAGTGAATTTGAACAATAGAATGGCCATTATAATAACAATTGTTATTGTCTTTCTTATCATTGGAAATGATTGGTATCTTTGTAAATGTAAAGTGGACAAAAATGATAACCAAAGTTATTGATAAACGCGGAATTAATTCATATCCTCTACGTTCTCATTTGATGTGGTGCAATGCATGGAGTTATTCTCTCTTTTAGCATATAGGAAATGCATTTCACAGATTACTATTAATATTAAAGAAGTATCAACTTAATATTTCAAGTCTAGTCCTTAAAGTGTAAATACATCGATAAGTTTCGAAGTAGAGGGTATTTGTAGGCATTTAAAATTTATTGGAATTAAATCAATAAAATTATTTGAACTATATTTTAAATTCAAGATATATTAGTTCAAAGAAATTTATTGGGCTAATATACACATGGATTAAATAAATAGTTCTTAATTGATCGGGCTAGCCCATTTAATTGGGCTAAAGTGATGAGCCCACTTCATTAAGCCCAAGATGTCATCTTCCTAGAAGCCTAGTTTGGTGCCACGTGTCAAATGATGTGGCACGCCAAGTCAAACGGAAGATCTAATAGGATCGTGCCACCTGTCAAAATGACAAGGCATGCAAGGCCAAATTAAAAGGCCAATGAAATTGTGCCACAAGTGCAATCACGCTTCAATCTGATTGGTCGGAAAGAGTCTGTTCTCATCACAACTCTTCCCTTCCACAACTATAAATAGGAGTCTTTATAAATCAGAAAGACACCAGAAGTTATAACAAGAAGCAAGAGGGAGCTCGTGCATCAAACGTTGCAGATTTCTCTAAAAGCTACAAGCATTTAAGTGTTCTAAGGATTAAAAGATCAAGACGAAGATTCAAGAACAAGTTGCAAGCCCTTGGATTAAAAATACGCCAAGATCAAGATCAGACCTCAAGCACTTGGATTAAAATAAAATAAAATTCAAGATTAAGCTCGAAGGCTCTTTTATTTACTGTTGAAAAGTGGAATCAGAGGATTCATAGAGATTGTAACACTAAGATATTTGAAATAAATATCATGATTGTTGCAATATTTTTCAGACTTGATTTGATTTTCTCGACATAAATTTATTTTTTACAAATTCATTTATTTGCAATAATTTTAAAGATATGAAAAATAAACTGCAATCACAAAATAAGAGAAAATATTTTTACTAATCATTTGTGAGTACAGTTCTGTTTCTCCCTTGATTTTTCTCTCCTGATTATCTCTGTGATTCGAGGGCTGAAGCAGCATATTTCTCGAATGTAGGATGGCAGACCTCCTGGGGTTGTATTTGATCTCTAGCTTCTTGAACTATTTGATTGTCAAGAAGTATTTAGCCATATTTTGATCTCTTTGTGAATATATCAAGAGTTTATAGGAACTTTGAGATGCCTCTTCAAGGGAATTTGTATCCCTTTATATAGGTGTAGGTTAGGTTAGGATAGAGTAACCTGCAAACAACCCTAATAGACACCTAAGATTTCAAAAATCTTATAGTATCTTTAATTTGGGATTTTGCTTGATCCGTTAAAATTTCTAGGTCTACATACCCCTTATAGATTTTGCAGGAACACTAATAAAGGGTAAAATTTTGTTCACGTTTGATGGATCACTGCATGATAATAGTAGTACTCCATCCTTTTCAATTTATGTGAATCTGTTTGACTAGAAACGAAATTAACAAAAAATGAAGACTTTTGGAATTTGTAGTCCTAAACAAGTCAAAAAGGGACCAGAGTATCTATATGATTATAAAAGTTTCTCGTTAAGAATAGAATTGTAAGTTTAAGCTAAATTGTTACTAAATTAAAAAAAAACCAATATTTTGAAACGGAACCAAAAAAATCACATAAACCGAAACAAATAGAATAATAATAAGGTTTTGACCGGTGGTTGGTGATATGACTTTACATATTTAAACTTGGTTAGTCCCAATAAGAATGTTGCGTGGGTCCCTTGTCAGCCGATTACGTATACTCCACTACTTTAGTGAACTCGATAAGACAGGTTGCTTCCTGCACCTGCAGTGTTGCATTCCTCCGACTAGGCCAGTGAGCTAAAATCAGTCAGTTGCTACTCTTCTCTATTAATTACTCCTCCTGTTTCAATTTACGCAAATATGTTTGATTAAATATAGAGTTTAAAAAAATAAAAATTTTAATTTGTAATTTTAAACAAAGTAATAAAGGGGTCCAGAGTATTTATGTGACTATAAAAAATTCTTATTAAAGATAGAATTGAAAGTTTCAACTAAATTATTTTTAAATTTACAAAGTTGCCATTCTTTAAGAACAATCCAAAAAAAAAAAATAAGTTCATATAAACTGAAACGGAGATAATATTTACACTACATTTATTTACTCCTTAAATAGTGCCAATTGTTTCTACTGTACGAATGGCCATCCGTACAAAAATTATTACTGTAAACAGTTGGAGTACAAGTCTCCTCGTCTCATTCTATACAGGGTGTTTAATTAGCACGTTAATTGAAAAATTAAGAAAAATATTTAACATAGAAGTTAATTACATCCAAATTATCAAAACTGCCTTTACATCGCCAATTGGGTGGAAAGTGGTTGGAATTATACATCATTTTTTATCTCTCTGAAAAAATAAATATTTATATTTAGTACCCAACGTATTCTCATGAGTAAGGCTTAAAAAAAATAATGCATATGCAAACCTTATTCTTATAACGTATCTCTAACAAATCATGTCAACAAAGGTAATACAAGAAATATAACAATACATTCTTATTAGTAAAAGATTAAATGCATTTCTAGCATAAAAAGTGGAGTAATTTTCTTTACAGAGACATTGGATACGAAAAGACGTCACTCAAAATATTTTTAAGTAAAAAAGTAATATTTACACTATCACATTACTTGATGACTATATTGAGGAGAAATCGACAAACAGGGCCCCTTATGTTTGGGGATAGTTTAAAATGTTCCCCAAAATATGGTTCTGAGTAGGACCGGTCCTTTAAGTTTGGCAAAGGTAGCTTCTTTCCTTCTCCTACAAATAATTATTACTTCTTCCGTTTCACAAAAAGTTATCAATTTGCTTTTAGTATGCCCATTAAGAAAATACTAAATTTTATACAAAATATCTATTATGACTAAATTATTCCATATTAACTATTTAATATGAGGAGTAAGAAAACTTCTTAAGAATATGTACATAAGAGTTATTTTGTAAAAATAAATTAAATTCTTTCTTAATTATATAAATAGATATTTATTTTAAATCAAAATAAAAAAGTAAACTGATCGGTTATTGTGAACGGAAGGTAATACCATATTGTGACTCTGGAGGTGTAACTTTTGCAGTTTTTATAATTTTTGGTCCATTTTTGAAGTTTGATGCAACTTTTCGAGGTACAATTTCTGTTATTTGTATGGTGTTTGGTGTAGTTTTTGAAATGTAGATTTCTAGAAGTTGGCAGTCACATGTTCTGTCAAATCTAACAGTATGAGTTTATTAAATACTATTTGACAGCACTCATTTTTTACAAAATGAAGGGACTAAAATTACGTAGAAATATACTCCCTCCTATTCACAATAAGTTATGAGTTTTTTTTTTATTTTGGTTTAAAATAATATTCATTTATATAATTAAGAAAGAATTCAATTTATTTTTATAGAATAACCTCTATGTATATATCCCTAAAAAGTTTTCTTATTCCTCACATTAAATGTTTAATTAGAGGTACTTTAGTCATAGTAAGTATTTTTATATAGAATTTAGTATTTTTTAATGAGCGTGCTAAAAGCAAATTGATCACTTATTGTGAACCTAATGGAGTAATTATATACCTCGAAAATAGTAGTAACAATTAAATTTAACAAGTAATATTAAGTAATAAAGAGAAGAATTGGTGAATTAAACCAGTGTTGCTAAGGCAATGGGGACCTCGACCTCGATATTCTCGGAGGCCTCGAAGTTAAAGCAAGAACAATAAAGCAAAATCTATAAAGCTGAAGAACAATTCTGAGTACAGTAAACGAGAAGAGTAAGGTAGTATATTCCATTTGCAGTGATAAGATGATCTTTACAAATGATTGGGGTCCCCTTTATATAGGAGGGAAAACCTCAAATAAGGTACATTTTTATTTATAGTAAAAAATCTTATTGGTACAACTGTATAACCACCTAGTACGAATTCATACGAATCTATCCCGAAATTTACACCTTGACCTTAGTACCCCTGAGAAATTCCCGTTCTTTCTTGAGTGTGTTTGAAATGGTACTATCTTCGAAATAGAATATGCTGGGCCTCCGATTTGCTCCCCGAGGTGCGCATTTTTTAGCCAAATTTGATCTCTTCTTCGAGTTGTCGGAGCTCGAGCTCGGGAGTACAATTAAGTCGTCCGATTTCAAGCGTATACAATAATAAAGAGATTATTCTGAATCTACTCCAAACTTTAGGAACCATTTCATATTTTCTCCTATAGCAAGCATTGGTAGTCAGAAAAACGATGATGGAACTCATCTGAGTGACTCCACATGCTTTTGCACAAAAGTAGATGATGTCAAAAAATGCCCTTTCACTACTTCTCGTCTTTTCTTATTTTTCTCCTTGTCCCCTTCATATCCTCCGCACACGGCGCAATTTAGCCGTATCTCCCGCTTAACTCTCACAAGTCCCAATCCAATCAAGTGTTAACTTGTTTACTCAACTCTACAAACTCTACACTTTCTCCAAAATCACTTCTCTTCACTTTTCCTTTTTGCCTTTTCCTTTCCCTTCCATTTCTTTGATAGCTTGTCTCATGGCACACAATACCACCCACAGGCGCACTTTAGCAACTTCAGACCATAAGCCTAAAACTTCCATTTCCATGGATCCCACTCTCAAAAAGCAACCTAAACCCAACCCCTTCACCTCCAAGACTTGCCCACCACATCCTTATTATTGTGTTCCCTCTAACACTATAGACAACATCTCCAACCAATTTTCCCAGCTATATGCAAATCACAAAAACCTCAAATCTTCCTTAAAACATCCATCTGGGCATTCATATTCTTCAGATGACAACCATTTAAAGCTCAAATCTTGGACTGATTTGGCTGCTTTTGACACTTCATGTGCAGCATTGACCAAGTCAAAGAGCCAACATGGGAGCTCTAAGGAAAGAAAATCTGTCAATGAATCTTACAACAAAGACCATGATATTGACAAAGAAGTTGTGCAGAAAAAAGAAGCAATCAAGAAAGTTTCTTCCCATAAGGGGAAAGAGTTCCACAAAGAAGGGGTTGATGAAATAAAAAAGCAATCTTTATTAAGGAGGAAATCATTCTGCAGTTCACAGATTGAATTGGCTGATTTCTTCTCTTGTAATGGTGTGAAAGTTGTGTCTGTAGACATGCCACCATTTATGCAAATTCATGCTGTCAATTGTGCAAGAAAAACTCATGATAGCTTGGAAAAGTTCACCTCTAAAGCTCTTGCTTTGACCCTCAAAAAGGTAAAAGAAAGTATAAATAAATAATTACTATGTAATAATTATGCATTTTTTGGTTGTTTTTGATGAATTACTGATTATTGGACAAATGGGTTTCTGGATTTTTTTTTCCAGGAGCTTGATGGGGTGTATGGACCAGCATGGCATTGTATAGTAGGGACCAGTTTTGGTTCTTTTGTGACACATTCTGTTGGTGGTTTCATATATTTTTCTATGGATCACAAGCTATATGTACTTCTCTTCAAGACTAGTGTACAAAAAGCAGAATCTAGTTGAAAATTCTTGAGTTGAAGTCCCTTTTAATACAGAGAAAAATTTGGGTAAAAATGTGATGTCTGTTGATCATTAGATTTGCTAAGAAAAATATGGGTTCATTATCATTGTAATGTTGATAAACAAATGTACAATGGTACAAATCACCCTACGAGGCTCAACAATGGTTCACATGCATGCAAACTCTTTTTCTTTTTTATTTTTACTTCTTAGATATCAATTTATACATTGGTATGCAAATTAAAATTATAGAGAACTTCTAATTTTAGAGAAATTAAACTATTACTTATTAGATTGAGATGAGTTCAATTGAGCAGTATAAATAGCAAGGATTCATATAGTTTATTTCAACTTATGGATTCTTGTAATTGTTGCAGGGCAACGTATGCCTAGTCTTTATATGCATTTTCAAGTATAAAGTTCTCGCTTTCCCAGTTACTAGAAAGAATTGGAAATTACCATTTAAACTAAAGCTTTGTTTTCGGGAAGCTGGAATTGAAGGGGGTACTGTGAAAGTTTGATCGACATTACTGACTTCAATATTCTTACCTCGTAAAATACTGACCATTATGACTCATCATCTACCCCCAGGACCCACACAGTCGTTTTGCACTATCCTTTTAAGCAGTCTTCCTTTTTCTTTGGATCATTAGTAGTATCCTGGATGGTTGAGATTATTCTATCTTTAAAATGTCTTTGACAAACGAGAATATCTTGCTAGAGAGATCTATTTTTAGTTGACCTATTCGTACAAATCCATTTTACTCCAATGTTATGTCGAGGAGAAGGCAAACTCGAAAATAACGAAGATAAAGAACATCAAATTTTAACGTGAAAAATCTTTCAAATCGAAGGTAAAAATTACGGGATCACAAAGATCCAAAAAGCTTCACTATAATAATAAGAGGGTTACAAAAGTTCTTCAAATTGGCTACGCACTTGACTGAAGAAAGAGGAGAATCCACAAAAATAAAGATGTTGTTTGAGGAACGATATCAGATGTCACAGGCCTCCAAATCCGATCTCCACTGTTCAAATCAAAGATCACGAACACCCGGTCAAACTTTCAGCCCGATCCAACGGTTAACGAATTGAAAAACGTGATTTGAAGTTGGTTGGTCGGAATAAAAATCTGCAGCAAAACGAATACTTTTCTTCTCTCTTCTCTCTTGATGAAAGCTCTCTCAAAAACCACTCTTATTTGCTTAAGTCTTTCAAAGACTTGTACCAATGAGCATAGAACAATTTTCCAAGGTTGTCCTATTTATAGATAATGAGTGTGCTTTCTCTTAAAGCCAAAACCAACTCTAAATAGGAATAAAAACCGAATCCAAATCCAAATAGGAATGAAAACCAAAAGAGAATAGGATTAGGCTATCAGGCCTTTGGTTGGACAACATAGGCATGTGCCCAACAAACTCCCCTCCAGCCAAGGGGCCAAATGTGTCTTCAAGTAGAGGAACTATTGACATGCTTCATACCTGCCAATTTCTGCAAAATTCATGTTTATCTACCACCACCGCCTTTGTTAGCATATCCAAAGGATTTCATCAGTGTGTATCTTCTCAATCTCAAATAACTTCTCTTCCACGGTCATTCATATCCAATGATACTTTCTATTTATATGCTTGGTCTTAGAATGAAAATTGGAGTGCTT
Organism: Nicotiana undulata; assembly: GCA_005239495.1. Lineage (NCBI taxonomy): Eukaryota > Viridiplantae > Streptophyta > Magnoliopsida > Solanales > Solanaceae > Nicotiana > Nicotiana undulata. The sequence goes on along the minus strand of ML273808.1, from coordinate 16,109 downwards.
GGTGAGACAAATAACACTCTGATTATCACAAAATAAGATGTACCTTGGCTGCTCAAAGCCAAGATCATTAATAAACTCCTTCATCCATAATAGTTCTTTGGTACCTTCTATGACAACAATATATTCGACTTCTGTGGTGGATAGAACTATGCACTTCTGTAGTCTAGATTGCCAAGAAACAGCTCCCCCTGCAAAAGTGATCAAATAACCGAAAGTGGATCTTGAATTATCAAGATTGCCTCCTAAATCAGAGTCTGTGTAACAAACAAGTTCAGGCTTGTCATTGCCAAAGCACAACTTCAAATCTACAGTACCTTTCAAATACCTTAATATGCATTTTACTGCATCCCAATGTTCTTTTCCAGTATTAGAAAGGAATCTACTATCAGTACCAACGACATGTGCAATATCTGGTCTAGTGCAAACCATAACATACATTAAGCTACCAACGACAGGAGAGTAAGGAATACGAGACATCTCCTTTTTCTCGTCATCGGTAGATGGACTCTAACTAATACTCAATTTGAAGTGTTTAGCAAGAGGAGTACTAACCACTTTTATTGAACCTCTTGAGTACCTTCTCAATGTATTGCTTTTGGACAAAAATAACTCATTTCTATCTCTGTATCGGTGATTTGAATGCCCAAGAGTTTTTTTGCTGGCCCCAAGTCCTTCATTGCAAATGATTTGCTCAACTGCTTCTTAAGGACTGCAATTCTGGATTTATTCTTGCCAACGATAAGCATATCATCCACATAAAGCAACAACATAATAAAAGGCCAAATGCATATACAACCCATTCAACTTGCCTTTATTTTTCATTTTGGAACTCTATTCAACCTTGTTCTATTTTGGCCCTCCAACTTTATTTCTTATGTTTCATTTTAACACAAAAGCTGAAACAGTGCAAAAAAATATAGTGCGTATGTATACACAAATCTGAGGTGTAATAAATATTATAGGCCCTCGCTCACCTCCCCCTTTTTAATTAATCACTCCCAACCTTAATCCCTCATTCCCTAAACCTCGTCGCCCCTAATTCTCTCTTATTCTCCTCTTCTGAAACCCTAGCGCCGTCAACCTCCGATTCCAATCCATAAATGGAATCGATCAACGATTCCCTTACCTTATTGACCCCTTCTCACTATTGGTTACCCATTTATGGTGTTACATAATAGCTTGCCTAACATGGCAAACAGATCTCTTTTATTGTGAACCAAATCTGGTTCAGATCTTTGCCTTTTTCCATATGTGTTATTTCTCGTTTCTTTTATGGTATGAATCTCTGAGATTCTCGCGATTCTTTTCTTACCCTAAAACTAGGGTTCAGATCTTTCCAGATCTAATATGGTTTTCTATTCTTTAAATATTTTTCCTTTAATGTTTCCGTATATCCATCTCTGTGCATCTTTATTATAATTTCTTTGCTATTTCTGACTGATTTTACTTACCCTAAAATTTATAGTTTTTTTATTTTTCAAAGGGGAACCAAATCTGGTTTAATCTTTAACGTTTCCGTCTCTGTGCATCTTTATTATAATTTTTCTGTGATTATTTTCGCCGATTTTACTTACCCTAAATTTAGGGTTTTTGATTCTTCAAAATCGAACCGAATCTGGTTCAATCCTCAATTATTTCCATATATATGTCTCTGTGCATCTTTATTATGATTCTCTTCGTTAATTTCTGACTGATTTTTACTTGCCCTAATTTAGGGGTTTTTGATTTCTCAAAATCAAACCAAGTATGTTTGATTCTTTAATTATTTGTTAAAGCTTTGTCTATGTGTTCATACGTGCCTCTTTACTTGATTTTTCTGTTGGTTCGTATGTTTTACCTAAACTAGGGTTTCGAGTTTTTCTTTCCTTAATTTACTGCTAGACCCTTTCTTTTCTAGTACCTTGACTAATTACTGCCATATTTGTGTGCTCTAATTTAGTGTTATATAAACCCCTCCCCATTCCCTTTTAAACAGACATATAGTTCGAATATTCTCACTACCCTAACTATACACTGTTATTCTATAGTTGTTCTGTGCTTTGATTCCTGGCCGGCTGGAAGCCAAGGCCAGAAATCCTCTATTGCTTGCTTCTATTGGTGATCATTACTACATTGTTAAATTCCTTTCTGTTTCATCTGAACTGGTAAGTTGTTGAAACCTCTCTACTTTGTCACTCGTTTAATATGTTATTGTTATTAGACTAGTTGCTTTCTGTATTTTAGACATGTTGAACTCAGCAAGTTAGTTAATGAAATATGCTTAATTCTGTGTAACTTAGGACTATCATGTAACGTTAAGCATGTTTTGATACATTTCCTTAAGAACTAGTTAATTATGTATGCCTTAGTAGACCCATTAGCTTGTTGTTAAGCTTGTTACTTGTTCGTTTTTGTGCTCACCATGTTATGATACCTCTTCATTAATTCTTGTTGATAATTAATGTTTTCCTGACTTATTATTGATCAATGAACTTCCTTTCTATGACTTATCCTAATCTGAATTCTTTATTGTCTTTTGTGAAGCATGTTCATGAACTGATCCTTATCAGTTTATGACTTTGTTAACTTTCAAACTTGTTAGTTTCAAGTCTGCTTAGTCTCAAAAGTGTTTGTTTCTGTTCTATGTGTGATTCTGTCCCTAAGTGCACCCTCTAATCATATCTTGTGCTCTCTTGAATTCTAACTTTTTGAAAGCCAAAGTAATCTAAGTATTGTCCCCTGGCCTTCCTGGTGTGAGCGTTGTTCAGGGTTCATATGAGACCCTCGTGAACTTTGAAGCACCAGGATTTGGTCCATAATTTTCCTTGAACTGTTCTGATTATTCTCCTCTAGTGTGATCATTGCCCAGTGTTCTTGGAAGCCCTTGGGAGCTCTGACACACTAGAGATTTGGTCTTGGTATGCTTATCCTTGAGATAGAGGTGATTCATTCAGTGCTGGTCACTATGTATCAATGAACATTGGCTTTTGGAGTTATTGTGAATTGAAGGTCTGGCCTGTCTAGGTGTATTTGGGCCTGTCTAGGTGTATTTGGGCCTGCTGCAGGCTTGCTATAGTCTATCTACTTTGTAATTCATTCATTCGATTCTGGTCTGTAATAATTATTTATAATAACAATTGGGGAAATAATAAATGGGATATGGGTTTATTTTTTATATTCTGCATGAAATGGGTAGATAACGTGCCTATAGGTGTTTACTTTACGCTATTGTTAGATAACATGCATATAGGATTTACTTTACTCAAAACATTTTGCTATTGTGTGTTGGAAAACTTGCCTAAATGTTTACTCTGATTGTTGTTGTGTGTTAGATAACCTGCCTAGAGGGGTTTACTTTGGCTCAAATATGATCTGTAGATAACCTGCCTATAGGAATTTGCTTTGGCTCAAATAAATTCTGTGAATATCCTGCCTACTTTGCTTTACATGATTAGACACCATGCCTATAGGAAATAAATAACTGAGTTCAATTTACATTATAACATATTCAAATCTGCCTCTTTAAAATTCATGCATGTAGGTTTAATCGATTGTCACACTTGTTCAGTTAGTAAGTGTTGATACCCAATTTTTTCCTAAAATAGTTTTTTAAAATGCATATATATCCTCAAAATCATGCATTAGCATCAATTGGCATTTTTCATAATTTCTACGATTTAAATTGATTTGCCCAAGCATTTTTATTCATATAAATAATTATAAAACTGCATCACAAATGGCTTTAAAACATTTCTCGGTTTAATATTACTATCTATTGTCCTATTAAACCCAAATTATTTCATAAATAATCAAATTGGTACCTTTTAGTTATAATTTCAATAACTTTGCAATTAAGCCCATGCACACATTATCGCATTATTTTATCGAAAATTGGTCCATTATATTTTTAAAATACTAAATAATTATTTTAAAATATTTCTATGCATGAAAATCATTTTTTATTATTAGTTAATTATTTTACAAATTAATTTTATTCAATTGTTTTGGTTATTTAATAAACATCCCTTTTTATTTTTCAATTTTAGCCTAAATAACCAGCCCAATACCCCATATAACTTTGGCCCAAAAACCTTAGGCCCAAGTGTTAGGCTGCCTGACCCAATTACTTAGCCAATCCTGGTCGTTGATCCTTTTTTTATCAACGGTCAGGATATTTCCTACCTTAATTAAACCAAACGAACCCCCCCAACCCTAATCATTCTCTACCCTTCCCCTGCCGTCACCTTTCCCTTTTCTCTCTCAAACGCTCTCTAGCGGAACCCTAATTACCAGGCGCTGTCACCTGCTTACACCACCACTCCATGGTGTTTCTTCATCACCTCAGGCCTCTACCAGCCTCCTATTTGCTATGGTTTATCCGTCTTCTAGATCCTTGAGGAGATTTCAAGGGACCTAGGCAGGTCTGTTTTACACCTTTGGATTTTTTGCCTGTTTCAGACTATTTGCTCGACATTGAGTAAGAATCTTTCTTATTTTTATTACGATTCCTAGATTTTCTAAGCCTATGTTCTCGTCTCTGTTGTACTTTCTAAAAACCCTAATTTTCGGTCTCCGATCTTCTCATATCTGTACAGATCTGAGACGAATTGAACTTATTTCACATGTTTCCCTTGAAAGTTTTCTGGTTTTCAACTTATTTTCCGTTTTTCCTAAACTACGGTTTACTATAAGTTATCTTCTCAAAAGGTTTCTGATTTTTAATTCTTAATCATTTGTTCTTATGTGTTCTCGGCTGATTTAGGCTAAGGTTGCCTAAGCCCTAGTCGATTCATGCTAAAACTCTAATTGTCTGATGTCTTGCTTCGATTCTGAGTTTTTCAATGCTACTAGTCGTATTGGTTCATTCTGTATTATGATTTACACGCTTTTCCTTAGTCGAATTCATTGCTTTGTGATTTTTATCCTAATTAATCCCTATTAGGATTTTTGAATTATTTTTCATCTAATTTCTTTGTGTTCCTAAAGTTTTACTCAGCCTATTTTGTTTATGGAAATTGATATATTCTTGCTAGAATTGTTGAGTGATTTGTTCTGTTAAAATTTCATGCGCATGATTCTTGATTATTTCCTTGTTTATGACTTTAATTAGTCTTCTTGCCGTATTTAATTGCATGTAGTATCTACTGATTCCTTGCATGATTATTTCCTTAATTAGACTCCTAATTATTCACTCTTTGCTTAAGTCCGATTTAAATTTTTTTCCTTAAATATTTCCTTTCCTTACCGTTGGTTAATTACCCTTAATTAAAGGAGGACTATGCTGCCTTTTCGTGTAATTGATTCTGTGATTCCCCCTTGATTGGCTGAAGTTGATACTGTTACCTTATTTGCCTTACCTTTTGAACTACTATATAAACTCCTATGTTTTACTTCTTAAGACACGGACACAAGTTCAAAAACACACACTTACACTCAAAACTCTCTTTTCTTCTCTGCTACTTGTGATAATCACTGATCTAGCCGGCTATAAGCCAATGCTAGATATTGAACTACACCTGCTTTACATTCTGTGCTCTCTTCCTTAGCCGGTATGTCTCAGTTAAATTTTGAAACCTAAACTCTATGTGTTTCGTTACAGTACTAGTTCATTAATCATGAGTTCAATTCATGTTCCTATTTACTGCCTTGCTTAGCATGTCTAAACCTGTTTTGTTCAATATGTAATTAGCATGTACAAACTATAGTTGTCCATTTGATGTTTGTCCAGCATGTCTATATACCCTTGTCTATTATTATTTACTGATGAGATCATGTTAGTTACCTAATCTCTTAAGGCATTCGACTAATCCTATTTGTATGTCTGACTCTGTCTAATGTTTCATTGCTTTCAGTATGGCTTTACTGCATCCTTGTTCTATGTCTCAATTACCTACCATCCTGACTAACTTGTTAATTCCATCAAGTTCCTAAGTGTTCTATGCATTTGTTGTTTATATGCTTCTTGTCATGTGTTCCCTTAATGTGAGTTCTATGTGTCCCCAACCCCTTCATCCCCGTGTGAAATCTGAGTACTTCTGAATCTGGGTGTTCTATGACCAGTTGATTGTTTGCTCATTTCAAAAGTATTTTAGTACTCTTCTCAAAACTATTTTTTTTCACTACTAAATTGGTTTACATTTCAAAAACCTTTTCAAACCTTAGAGTCATCTCTATACTGTTTTCAAAACTATGTCAAACACTCTCACTTTACTCTTAGATCATTAGGTTCTGCCCCTCTAGTGTGTGTACTACCTTGGGATCCCCTGAGATCCCTTTGAACTCTGGCACACTGGGGCTGGCCTTTCCAAACTGCACATAACTAGTCCCTATTGTGAGAAAGTCTTGGTGAGAGCACTGCCCGGGATCCTTGAGGTCCTTAGGGAATTCTGACACACCTTGACATTCTTTGGCTTTGAGGTTCTTGGCATTTGAGACTACCATTGAAGGCATGGTACTCCCAGATTTATTTTGGGCCTGCATCAGGCTCCAAATAGTATAGTTTACATTTCATTTATGTAATTTATGCAATCATGGTTTGTAATAGTCCTTAGTAAACAAATATTGGGGTAAATAGTGAAAAGGGAGGGTAGCTATATGATTATGTGGGTTTCTAGGCTTTGCTATATGATGATTTGCTGTAGAAATCATGTTTAGGTCTGTATGATGCACTAGACACCCTTCTTAGGATTGATATGGTTGTTTGCATTAAATTATGCCAAATCTGTGTATTAGATATCCTGTCTTAGGACGCTCACGTTTACTGCTTTGCATCCTAGAAACGTGGGGTAGATCATCACTCTATTTCTGGTTCTGTATAATTCATGATCACTTAGAAATCCTGCCGCTAGGCAATTAAAATTGCTCAATAAATAACCTTCTCCATGTGCATTAAAAATCATGTTTTAGGACTATATGTGCATTTGCCTCAAGTCGCTCAAATAAATAGGTTAAAATAGTTTCACACATAGGTATCACGTTCCAGTATCAAACTGTATAAAATCAACTGCTATAATCTTCATCAATTAGATTAACATGCATATAGGTTGAAACAACTTGAAATTGTGTAAACAACTCCTGTAACTATGAATGGATATAGTCTCACGCTTAGGCAAGCCTTAGGTAACCAATATCCTTATAATTGAGAAATCGTGATTATTTATCAACTACTCAAGTTTAACAGGTTTTAAATCAGTAGGCAAACTGATTAGGATTCTGTCACCCCGTTTTAAAAACAATGCTGCATATTCTGTGTTTTTTGTGCTCACCTAAATATCCCTGCTCTAGGACTTCTCTGAAATTACCTAAATTTGTGCTTGAGACGTGCTGTTTATTTGCTTATATATGTGAAGGTGAACATGAGCCCTTAACTGTTTCCCCTCTTTGATTGTCCTATGTGTTATTTGTTGTCGCCTAGATTTTGCCCTTTTTAACACTTAGGAAGGTCTAGAACTGCCTAAGTCTAGAGGTCCTAAACTTCTCCAAGACCACAAGGAAGGGACGGGTAACAGCACGCTTAGAGCTCGTTAATCAACTCGCTTATATAACCGCTAAGGGGTGGGATGATGGGCAGTAAAAGGATATGATGACTTGTGCGCTAATGCAACGTGTATCCCCTCTCATTGAGGGGTGATTACCGGGCATTGCATGGATATGATCCTATAGGATAAACAACTTAGGACCTCCCTTGTCCCTTTTACATAGGTGTGCTCAGATTGCCTATCTGTTAAAGTCTTTTACATATGTGTGCTTAGACTGCCTATTTGCTAATTGATCAATTCATAAAGTAAGTTTGGCCGGGACCCACCGTTGTGGACTTTGAGGAGTGCCTAACACCTTCCCTTCGAAGTAATTTCAAGCCCTTACTCAATCTCTGGTAATACAAACTGATTCTATTAATAACTTGTAATAGGTTCCCTAACGCACCTTAATTCGTTAGGTGGCGACTCTTCTTGTACCCCTTTCCCAAAAGGAAACGAGTTGTTCCAATAATGTCAAAAACCCTGACTATCCGAAAGGATGTGAGAAAAAGGGGGCGCGACAGTATGCGTTTCTAATAGCAGTCTCAATCACCCAAAATAGAACTCATGTCTATAGGGGTAATCATCATATGTGCTAAATACTAAAACTGGAACTCCATATAGTGTCTCGCTAAATGTCACTAGAAAGCATGCCTATAGGAACAACTAAGTAATTTTGAGTATTCTTTGTTGTTATCACTGTAAACTGCTGAATAGGTCACCTAGATAACATGTCTATAGGTTTAAACGCTTCTAATTATAATCAGTAGGCAACTACGCAATCACCTATAAATTACTTTACATAAACTGCCAGTATGATTGAAATCCACAATCACATAGAAATCATGTCTATAGGGCCTAACAACCTTAACTGTCAAAACTGTCAATACGCCAATCTATTTGCGTGCATTTGCTGCCTAATGTGTGGAGGCTAATTTGAGCCCTTATCAGCATTTTTATGAAAAGTCCAACTTGTGTTTGTATGTCGCTTAGTTTTACCATTTTTGAGCAACCTAAGTGGAGTCTAGAACCATCCAAAATAGAGGTCCCAATGCCTCCATGACCATAGGTAAGGGACGGGTAGTATATGGGTAGGATTTAGAATTGATTAGAGCACTTTAGGTAAATAACTCTAAGATAGTAATCGGGTAGCAGGAGATGATAGTCTGTGCCCGCTGAATAATATGAGTAACACCCCCGTCTTGGGGGAGTTATGAAGTATTATTTATGTTGCATGGGGTGATCCTTTATGCTAAAAAACTTAGGACCCCCCATCCCTATTAAAATAATTCCCTCTCTTCTCTAATAGACTAATTCACATGATTTGAGTTCGGGCGGGACCCACCGTTGTGGACCTCGAGGAGTGCCTAACACCTTCCCCTCGAGGTAATTTGAGCCCTTACCCGATCTTTGGTAGCGCAACTAGTAAACCTGAGTCATTTGCAATAGGTGCCCTAACGCACCTTAATCGGTTAGGTGGCGACTCTCTTTTAACAACCATTCCTTTCCTTTTAAAAGAGTTGTCAATGTCGAAACCTGATTTCGCGAGAAAAAGGGGGCGCGACAACATGGCGACTCTGCTCAGGATTTCTTTAGACTCTTACCATAACAAACTTGGTTTGTGTGAATTAGTCTCCCTTGATAAGCGTGCCTTTGTTATTTTATGCTTAAAATCACCATTTATTTTCTACATACACATCCCCTTCCCTATTCTCCTTTTATATGCAATTCCTCATTTAGTCTTGTTATAATATGCAAATCCTATTCGCTGGCTTCAATCTTTATGTCTTTCCCAAATACCTACCCCTTTTATCGCTTTATTATAATTTCTCCATTATAAGTAACTAACTCCTTTCTTGTTTTTCTTTCTTTCCTGTCTTTACAATTATTGAATACCGCATTTATTTATTTCATCATGTAAAATACTTGACAAGATGTTATTTCTCTTTTTGCATAGTTACATGCTCTGCATCATACTCCACTCATGCGCAATTAATACCATAGCGACACTTGATGAGTGTCCGCGCTCTTCCTATATTAACCTTTTAAATTTGGAAAGGCTTATCTGCGGTAAAACTAGTCGATCAGCGGTGTAGTCAACAGTTACGTGCCTTTCCCCCTCAAGTTGTCCGCTTGAGGGTACCGATATAGACTCCTATAGAAAATCCTTACTCTGATAATAAATGTACATGCATCATGTTCAAACCTAGCATGAGTTAGTATGTTGTCTACATAATAACCCTCTAAGGAAAGCCTTGTCCAAACCCATCAGGATTTCTATAATCCCAGCGGGCACGATCATGATATGTGCATTATTTGGATAAAACGTGCCGATATGCTAATCCTTAATGTTCAAGTAGTCAAACCCGGAGGGGGGAAATGGGCTAACTTTGTTTATTTTGCAGAAAATGAGGCACGAAGTCCCCAGGTTCGACATGGTCCAAAGTATACCACCTTTATTACTAGATTGGTGGGAAAATCTTTTTCCAAACGATAAAAATCATGTGAAGAGGGTTCTCGGAAATTTACCCTCCTTGCTAGACATCCAGACAAACAACATACTGATCGAAGCTGCTACCATGTACTGGGACGGAGAAAGGGCTGTCTTTCATTTCGGCAATGTATAGATGACTCCCCATCTAGAGGAAATAGGAGGTTTTGCCGGGCTACCCTGGGATAATCCTGGTCTGTTGGTATTAGAAAATCGCACTTCTAGGGGGTTTCTAAAAATGATGGGTCTTAGAAAGAATGACGAGTTAGTCTGCCTGAAGAAGTCCTACATACCTTTCGACTTCCTCTAAATACGATATGGGCACAACACATCCTACCGTATTTTTCACGATGAGTTTGCCATCACTTCCCTAGGCTGGACTCATCGTCGGGTTTTGGTGTTCATCGTCTATTTTCTGGGTATGATAGTATTTCCAATCCAAGGAGACAAGATTCACACTCGTTTGGCTATGGTAACCAAGACTCTAATGGAAGGGATTGAGGGACATACTTACACTATTTTCCTAATGATCGTAGCAGAGATATACCGAGCCCTAGACCGTTGCAAGAAGGGGTTCAGACATTTTGAGGGTTGCAATGTGTTGCTGCAGATATGGTTGTTGTATCATCTTCAAAGAGGGAAGTACCACCAGGAGTTTCCACGAATACCATGGAATGACCACATAACTTTCCACCATCCGAAAAGAATGACTTTCATCCCAGACAAGTTTGCACATCCGGAAAATGCTATAGATTGGGTACATTTTTTCAGTAATCTGACTGATGACAAAGTCCATTAGATGTTCGAGTGGTTCCCTACTAGAGAATTCATCATCAGATCCAAGGATGTCCCTTATTTGGTGTTGATCGGGTTAAGGGGCATATATTCTTATGTTCCTATCAGAGTCATGAGACATGATGGGAGAAAACAAGGCATACCGCAAGTTTCCAAGATGAGTCATTACGAAGCAGATTTCAAGATGATGCCATTCCATACAAGTGTGAGGCCCAACACATATGGCATTTGCAGATTATTGTGGAAAAGGATACCATTGAGCTAGATCGGTACCACGGCGATCATGCGTTATTCTACCTATCATGGTTGGATGATGACAAAGCAGGAGACGTCGATCCAGGGGTCAACCGAGGAAACAGGGTCATAGATGAAGCTGCCGAAGCACATATGAAATACAAGAGGTTGTGCAAAAGATTCCTTGAGTTCAAGGCCATGCATTTGGAACAACACAAGGTAGATATGGAATCAATCAATGAGTGGAGGGAAATTGCTACAAAGTCAACGGAAAGTTTGGAATATTTAGAGCAGGGTCTGATGGAACTAGAAGAGAAGATGAGGAAAATGATCGTAGATGTCAGAATGTAGAGGGAAACGAAGGAGGATACCTAGCAAGGGCGTATCTGCTACTAGACATGCGCGACCTGGGGAATCTAATTGACGGGGCCAAGAAGGCCAAGCTTGGAGAAGGTCCCTCCGGGACCAAGTAGATTTAGAATTATTGTTTACTTGCTTTTCTAGAGTCATTTTAGAATTTGATTGTAATAAGGAAATGTCATTAGTAACTCCTTTATTTATTGTCGTTTTAGAGGTTTGACTTATTTATTACATTAATGAAATGAGGCAATTATCGGCATTAAATTTCTCCAAATCTACGTGTCGCTAGGCCTACCTCGGGCTTTATAATTCCGTAATATATGTTTAAATACTGCAAATATCTCTTCAAAATTCCCTACTGACTTGTTTACCTTTTGCTTTTTCTTGTTTTGATTATTCCCATCCCCTAATGTCAGTTCGTGCATACTGGCATCATCAACATATCATACCAGATCCAGAGGCCCTCCACCTCTTCTTCCTCCAAGTGATCCTAAAAATAAGGGAAAGGCTAAGATGGATGACATGAGTGGTAATGGGATAACGCTGCGCATGTGGAGAATGTTGAAACTTCAGACGATCGGAGTACTCCGGCACAGAATGATTGGTTCTACGGTTGGAGCAGAAAATACTGGAATTGCAAGGGGAACTCGAGCAGGTTTGCAACTTGGCAAACCTCTCCCTCACCTTGAACGTCCTGGATATTAACCAGCAAAACGCCAAACCCAACACCTCCTCAAAACACAGCAAACCAACATCCACAAAATCCTCATGCATCTCATCCATACGCCACACCTCATCAAAATCCTAACCCTCCACCAGTACCAACTCCTCCTCAACACTAACATCTTCCAACTCAGTACCCGCAAACCACTACCTACCATACTCATCAAAATACACCACAACCTACTCCTGATCTGCATAATTCAACCAATGATCACCACTACACTCAAACCCCCGGTATCCACCAAAACAACCACATATAAGTAGAAACTTTAACTCACCCCACTCAACAAACCTCATACACACCAGAATCCGCCGAGAAGGACATGCTCATCAAGAATATGGCAGAGGAACTTAAGAAGCTCACAAGTCGAGTCCAAGGTGTCGAAGGAGGTAAAGGCATTGAGGGTTTGAATTATGAATATATGTGTATTCAGCCAGACATAGAACTGTCGGAGGGTTACAAACCTCCAAAGTTCGAGATGTTTGACAGAACAAGTGACCCAAAGGTGCATCTAAGTACATACTGTGACAAGCTCGTAGGAGTTGGAAAAGATGAGAGGATTCTCATGAAGTTGTTCATGAGAAGTATCACTAGAGACGACTTATATTGGTACATCAGTCAAAATCCCAAGAAGTGGGTTAGCTGGGTAAGCATGGCATCAGACTTCATGGATCGATTCAGGTTTAATACATAGAATGCACCGCATGTCTTCTACATACATAACCTTAAGAAGAAACCAACAGAGACTTTCCGTGAGTATGCTACTCGGTGGAGATCAAAAGCTGCAAAAGTAAGGCTGGCATTGGAAGAAGAGCAGATGAACAAATTCTTCGTCCGGGCCTAGGATCCACAATACTATGAAAAGTTAATGGTCATTGAGAATCACAAATTCTCCGACATCATCAAGCTAGGGGAAATGATTGAAGAAGGGATCAAGAGCGGGATGGTAACTAATTTTGAGGCATTGCTGGCTACAAATAAAGCATTACAGTCAGGGGGTATATCAAAGAAGAAAGAAGTAGGGGCCGTGATGGTAGCCCAAGGTCCAAAATCTCATCTCACGTACCAAACACCTCCACCCACATATCAACCTTTACCTCCCAGATATCCACAACCCGCCACTGCCTACCACACATATAACACCCAACCAACATATTTCACTCACCGCCAGCCCGCCAAAACTATCAGAAACCAGACCTAACTTTGACCGCAGGCCACCCAGACAATAAACCCATATTGCTGAACCCATCGATCAATTATACGAAAGACTGAAAGTTGCTGGATTTGTTACCCATATTCCCGTTGTTGCCATGGAAAACTCCTCTCAATGCGTCAACCAAAAACAAAATATGTGCCTACCACTCCGGCATGAAAGGACATACCATCGATGAATGTCTCACTTTGAAAGATAAAATACAGACATTGATTGATACCAAGGTCATACAAGCAAAAGAGGCCGCACCTAATGTCCGCAACAATCCTCTTCCAGATCATAGGGGCGAGGGAGTAAATGTGATAGAGACTGATGAAGAATGGGACCCGAAAGGGTCAATTGGACTTATTCGAGAAGGGGATGATCCTAAGAAACTTGCAGTCACTCTCACTCCTATTATGGTAGAGATACAACCACCAATCGAAGTTGAGGTAGCCGCATCAACTCTGTTCAAAATTGAAGTAAAAACACCTGCAACTGCACCTGCTTCGTTTGAAGTAGAAGTAACCACACCCTTCACTGTGACGGTGGCATTCACACCGCACTTTAAGTCCAATGTCGTACCTTGGGATTATGTTGCAGAAGCCAGGAGGAAAGAAAAAGCAATAATGGAAGAATCTAGTGCAGCACAAGGGATGACCAGGACTGGCAGAATTTACACGCCTGAGAATTTGGGAGGAACGAGTAAAAAAGCTTCTTCCAAACAACCCATCATTGAAACTGCCCCGGATGATCTTTGGAGAAAGGTGCAATCAAGGGAATATTCGGTGGTAAACCATCTGAACAAAACTCCTGCTCAGATATCAATCCTACCATTATTGCAGAATTCCGAGGCACATAGGAATGCCATGATGAAGGTATTGAATGAAGCTTACGTGCCTAACAATATCACCAGTGGGGATATAGCCAACATGGTAAGGCAAGTATTGGAGAGCCAAAAAGATCACCTTTCATGAAGACGAATTGCCACCAGAGGGATTAAGCCACAACAGGGCACTGCACATCACGGTACAATGCGAGGATAATTTTATTGTCAGGGTTTTGATAGATGGAGGTTCCAGTCTCAACATCTGTCCGCGTACAACTTTGAAAAGGTTGGGTAAAGGTTTGCATGAAATATGAGCAGGGACTATGAATGTGAAGACGTTCGATGGGTCTCAAAGGGCCACAATTGGGGAAACCAATCTATGCTTACAGGTGGGCCCGACCTGGTTTGATGTTGAATTTCAAGTGCTAGACATATCCACCTCATACAATATGCTATTGGGACAACTTTGGATACATGCCGCGGGGGCCGTGGAATCTACTCTGTACCAGGCTGTAAAATTCGAATGGAATCATCAGGAAGTGGTCATTCATGGAGACAGGAGTAATCCCATTTATACCAACCAAACAGTTCCGGTCGTGGAGAATAGAAGGCAGTTAGGTGGGGAGACTTATCACCGCATCGAGCGCGTCAACGCAATAGAGAAATACAAGTGGTGGAGCAGCAAAATAGAAAGCATACTAGCATGATCAGGGTATGAACCCGACAAAGGGATCGGGAAGAACCTCCAAGGCATTACCAAGCCAATACAGCCAAAGCGTCATGGTACAACCTTTGGGATTGGATATAATTACCTGGAAGGAATATGACGATTGGTCGCCACCATGGTGTGGTCCTTATTACCCTCTTGAGAAGTCGGTACCACATTTGAGCCAATCCTTTCATCAGGCTGACATGATGTGGGGGTCTGAAGAAGATGAAGTTCTAGTTTGTCTAAGGAACCTGTTCTTAGGAGAAGAAGATATGGACTGCAATGTGATAGTTGAGGAGGATGAGGAGGAAGAAGGCCTCGTCATCCAGACGGTGGAGAAGGGAGCAGTTCTCAGAAACTGGACCGTCACACCATCCAGGGCCAGACGAGTCTCGGGGTAGCATGACTGCTACTCTTATTCATTTGAAAACAACTCTTTTGAGCATTTTTGTTTGAAAAACATATTTCTTTCCTTTCAGTATTTTGTTTTGGAAAACATTGTTTGAAGTCATTAAAACATTTCTTTGTTTAACGTTCTTTATATATCAACAATTTGATGTTTTTTATTATTATCTTTCATATCTTTTTTTCTACAACATTAATATTTCTTACCTTGATGAACCAACGACTGCGAAATGTAATGAGACAACACAACATAATGATTGTGACTCGGAAGAAATGGAAGAAGAAGATGTGATACTTGAGGAAATCGTCAGAGAAGTTGAGAATTTTTAGAACAAACCTAAGTCCAACCTGGAAGAGACTGAGGTGGTCAACTTGGGAGATTCTGAAACCGTCAAAGAAACTCGCATAAGAATTCACTTGTCACCATCAGAGAAGGAAGAGTACACTCGTCTCCTGAGAAAGTATGAGGACATTTTTGCATGGTCGTATGACGATATGACCGGGTTGAGCACATCCATAGTGGCTCACAAGTTACCTACCAATCCAATGTGTCCACCAGTAAAGCGGAAAATCAGAAAGTTCAAACCAGACATGAGTCTAAATATCAAGGAAGAAGTCACCAAGCAAATCAAAGTTAAGGTCCTAAGGGTAGTTGAATATTCAACTTGGTTGGCCAAAATTGTGCAGGTTCCGAAGAAAGACGGGAAAGTCAAGGTATGTGTCAACTATCGGTATTTAAACAGAGCAAGTCCCAAAGATGATTTTCCACTACCAAATATACACATATTGATCAAAAATTACGCCAAGCACGATGTAACGACCCAGCCGGTCGTTTCGTGTGTTGGGACTCTGTTCCCGTGAATGACTCTTCCCA
>ML273807.1:7439-51055 GCA_005239495.1 Nicotiana undulata | reverse complement strand
GCGCCTGCGGCTCATGGACCGCAGGTGCGGTCACACCAGTAAATGCCCACCAGCAGTTCAATGACTGGTTTTTAATCCCGGTCGGGGTCCGAGAGACCCCTGGGCCCACCCGAGCACTCGACAAATTATACCAACAAGTCCCAAATCATATGACGGACTTGCTCGAGCTCTCAGAACACTAGAAACATCGTTCAAACCAAGAATCACCCTCCAAAACCCCTTAGATCAAACTTAGGATTTCAAGAAAAATTTCAACGGCTCATCAATACGCCGAACGAGTCTACACTGCTCGGAATTACCCCAAATTTTACGGACAAGTCCTAAATGACTGTACGGAACTATTGCCAGTTCCGGAATTCCATTGGGACCATGATATCACGAGGTCCAATTCCAGGCTGAATTCCAAATCACATGAAATCCTGAATTCCACCGGAGCTGCTGGAGCTGTCAGAACTCGATTCCGAGGTCGTTTGCTCAAAATGCTGCTCGGAATCAAAATCAGCCAAATAGGCTAGCCTTCAGGAACCAAGTGTTCCTGAACTGGCCAAAACACTCCCGAATCTCGAACTACCGGCCCACACAAGTCATAAGGCACGAGTAGTCGCTATGGGGAGAGTCATTCACGGGAACGGAGTCCCAACACACGAAACGACCGGCTGGGTCGTTACAGAAAAATACCTAAGGTTTATGAATAATCCTATTAATGCTATTAATGCTTGTTATTTTCCTCAGTTGAATCTGTAAGCTATGTGTTACTGAATTTGTACTTGCAAATGAGTTTGATATGAAAATGTGTCTCGGTTAATGAACCTGATCTTTTTTGTGGGGTTTTCAGACCCTTTTAGAGTAGAACGTTAACTCAGAATTTCCGATTTATTTGCATTTATTTGTAGTGTATCGGTTTTGTTAGTTATGATATAGTACTATTTACTTATGGTTTCGCCTTTTGAACCCTTTTAGTTTTCTTATTTGCAGATTCCTTTTTTCTTTTATTTACATGATTGTTTTACTGTAAGAGGTTTCTTTGATTAAAAATATATTGTGGAAGAGAAATGACGGCAAGTTTTCTCTATCTTCCAATTGTCCGTCCTTTGTTTAATTTTCATTCTCTATTTTTAGTGTTTGGACTTGTGGACAATCCTGATTAATGTGGCAAAGATGGAATTTTATTACTACTAAGTAGGTTTGACTTCTAGCAATTACTAGTGTTCGTCTTATTTTAGTTTCTTTTTGTCCATATTAGTTAGGCGTGTTTGTAACGATATACTTTCAGTGAAATTCCGAAAATTTTCTTATTGGTGTAATCGAAAATCGAATCGATAAGCCCCAAAAATCAATAAATCGAAATCGAAAAAATTGAAACCTTATTGAAACGATAACGATAATCATATGTACAAATCGATAATCGATAAGTAATTATCGATAAGGGTCAAAATCGAATCGATAAATCGAATGCACACCCCTACCTAGAACCGTGCTTCTATGAAAGCAAGTAGGATACAATGGAAAGTAAAATACAAGATTACAACTCAACTAAAGACACCTAACAACACGTGATGAAACTGGTCCGTCTTAGTGGAGTTGTCTTCTTATTTTCGACACACTTGAGTCTTCAATACTAGAGCACACTTCAATGCTTGAGAGAATATTTTTAGTAAATGCTCAAGTGAGTGTCTTGTTTGTCTCCAAACAAGATATTATAACCCTGGGACATCCCAAGGAGGATGCCCATACCTAGTTAGTACACTTTTCAACCAATGGGAAGTGACTGCTGCACTGTTACTGCACTGTAGCATGTACAGTTGTAGGCAGTTACTTTTCCGTCACAGCTTTCCAACTGTAGAGTTGACTTGTACTTCCGTCTGTGAGAATGTCAAGGGATCAGGTCCCTCAGATGTTTCCTGTGAGTTCAACAGTACATTTCCCAGATTACTTGAGTTTAGGCTGACTGGTTTTGCTCGTTACGCATCAGATCCTTTATCTCGTCCTTTACATGAAAGTTTGTTAGATCATCAAAACAGAATACAAGCCCATCAAATACTATAATTTTTGTGCATTTTTCTAGATTTCAAATTAATTAATGATAGTTGTCATATTTTTCAAGTATTAGGATATTCTATCAATTTATTATCCCTTACAAATATAAAATATGTACTATAACACTATTGTAGTATTTGACATTTTTAAATAAATACCACATGTCATATTTTTCAATTAAATAATTATCTTTTAAATTATAGCATAGTCAATTAATTACATGAAAGCTAGTAGAATATTTTATCATAATATGGATCATGTCCAGTCAAATCCAATGTCCCGTTAACGTTCGATGTGATGACGCATTTGATGTGACAAGACATCTGATGTGACTTTGATGTGACAGGACCTTTAATTTGACTTAACATGTGTTTTTATTTATTGGGTAATTGTCACGACCCAAATCCTAAATCAGGTCGCGATGGAACCCAACACCGTTGTCAGGCAAGCCAACATCGATTTACTAGTTAGTTTCATTTAATTCACCAAAAACATTTCCAAAACTTACTTGATTTAGATTTA
The DNA here is from genome assembly GCA_005239495.1 of Nicotiana undulata. Classification (NCBI taxonomy): domain Eukaryota; kingdom Viridiplantae; phylum Streptophyta; class Magnoliopsida; order Solanales; family Solanaceae; genus Nicotiana; species Nicotiana undulata. The sequence goes on along the minus strand of ML273807.1, from coordinate 48,496 downwards.
AGACATTAAGAAATAACGGATAACCTAGGAAATCTTAAACAAGAATAGCCATGAAAGTCATAATTTAATATTTACAACCCAAAATAACGTCTACTAACGTGTGTGCCAGGAACTAGTGTCACAAGTCTACATGCATCTAGTAGAATAATATCAAAAGAATAAAAGCATGTCCTACTGTCTGAGTATGTATAGAAAGAAATGGCAAAAGAATAGCTCCAAAGTGCTGCTGGAAATCGCCAGGAGAAGCATCTCACCGTGAAGCCTCGACTGGATATAAATCAGGAACAAACTCCGGACTGGTACCCATATGCACCTGCCTCAGATCCTGTACAATTAAGTACAAAGTGTAGCATGAGTACATAAAATAATATGTACCCAGTAAGTAACCAGTCTAATTTCGAAGAAGTAGTGATGAGAGGTCGACTTGACACTTACTAGGGTCCAAACAGTATAATTATGTGTATAAATTAAAGAGAGTAACAAGTACACACGAATAATAGAACAGTGAATATCTAGCATGTTACGAAACTTACTTCGAGTCGAAACTCTAACATACAAATAGAAAATCCATTAATTCTAGTTATTTACCAGTTTTAGGTCATGAATAATAACAAACAAGTAGCATGCGCACAATATATCAGAAGGTACGATTTGGGACAACATAATAATAAATGTGCACTACCGGAGGGTCGAACGACGCGAACCATAGATGCATCTATTAACCTGTTGTGGCGTACGTAACGCTCATGAGAGTAGTGGAAAGAATCACTCTGCTTGCGGAATATATATATTGCGAAGCAGTCACACATAAACATAACATTTTTACTTAAATTCTCTTTCAAAAATAATAATGATTCGTCTGAAAACACATATCAGGAGAATTTCATGAAACAAATTTGCATACGAGGGAATTACAAGGCATATAGCAAAATTATGAAATTTACAAGGCATGGTGTGAACCTAACTACCCGGACATATCAAGAATAGTCACTACGCAAGGACTCTCGTCACTTCGTATGTACGTAGTCCCCAAAATTAATGACATACATTTAAATTACTTCACCTATAGGGACAATTCGCTCTTACAAGGTTAAAAAAGAGACTTACCTCGTGCCAAGTCTACTTCTCGGGTCAAGAACGCGCCCGAAACTCCAAATTCGTCGCCCAAGGACTCGAAACTAGTCAAATATTGCATAAATAAATCAATCTATACTCAAAAGTATGAAATTCCTCTATCTAAATGATTATTTCAACCTAAATTGCAAAATTCCAAAATTCACCCCCAGGTCCACATGCTCGGATTCCGAAATTTTTTGAAGGAAACAATCACACATAGCCTAAGGACCAATATTATGTAGTTTTTGTATGATTTCATAAGTTGATTGGTAATTCTCTCATTTTCATAAAAACCTAGGTTTTACTCTAACCCATGATTTCTACTAATTTAATATGTTAATCTACCTAGGAATTTAAGTATTAAGCTAAATTTATGGTAGGAATTACTTACCTTACAGTAGATAGGTCGATTATCTCCTTTGCATGCTCTCAAAATCGTCCAAGGATGAAGAAATGTGTTCAAAAATGGCTAAGTCCCGTATTTAAAACAACTTCACTGCCTACAGGTTTTTCGCACCTGCGCCTCGAGGACCGCACCTGAGGTCTCGCATATGCGAGAAAAATCTCGCATCTGCGGAGGAGGGGAATGGGGCCTGGTTTCGTACCTGCGGAGCGTAGTCCGCACCTGCGGCTCCACTTCTGCGAGAAATGATCCGCACCTGCGAAAATGGGAAACACCACCTGGGGTCGCACCTGCGAGGCTAGGACCACAGAAGCGGTCTCGCACCTGCGGCTAGCCCTCCTTAGGTGCGGTCGCACCAGATCTGGTGCACCAACAGTCATTCAAGGCTGGTTTTTGCCTCGCTCGATGCCTGAATGGAATCTGGGCCCACCTGAGACCCCATCCAAATATACCAACAAGTCCTAAATCATAATACAGACTCGCTCGAGCCTTTAGAATGTCCGAAACAAAGCTAAATCTAAAAATCATACCCCAAAACCTATTGGATCAAACTTGAGAACTTTAAGTTCTTGAATTCGCTTTCATTACACCGAACGTACCTATACTACTAGGAATGACACCAAATTTTGCAAGCAAGTCATAAACGACATAACAGAACTGTGCCCGGTCTTGGAATTCTGTTTGGACCTCGATAACACAAAAACACGTTCCAAACCTCAATTTGAACTTGAGGAAATTCTTATTTCACTATTAGGCGCCGAAACGCTCCCGGGTCCTCCAAAACCTGTTCTGAACATACGCCCAAGTTTGAAATCATCATACGAACCTACCAGAACCTTCGAATCTCGATTCCTAGGTCGTTTACTAAAAATGTTGACCGAAGTCAAACTTGGCCTTAAAGGCAAACCTTAAGGGACTAAGTGTTCCTAAGCCATTCTAAACTCCTCCAAACCTCGAACCACCCATCCTCGCAAGTCATAAATCAGTAAAAGCAACTATGTGAAGTCTCTTTTAGGGGTACGGGGTTCTAAAACGCAAAACGACCGGTCGGGTCGTTACATTCTCCACCCCTTAAACAAACATTCATCCTCAAAAGGGTCTAGAATTATACCTAGAGTGCTGAATAAGTGCGGATATCTGCTCCGCGTGTACTCCTCGAACTCCTAAGTCGCCTCCTCGACTGGTTGGCCCCTCCACTGGACCTTTACGGTGGAAACCCTCTTGGATCTCAACTGGCTCCTCCTCATAATCCAACCTCTCATTTAGCTGAATGGTGTTGAAATCTATCACGTGAGAGAAGTCAGCGTGGTATCTCTGGAGCATGGACACATGAAAGACCGGATGAACTCCTGATAAACAGGGAGGTAAAGCAAGCTCATAAGAAACCTTTCCAACTCGCCTCGACACCTCGGATGGACCTATAAACCTTGGGTTCAGCTTGCCCTTCTTCCCAAACCTCATAATACCCTTCATCGGCGAGACTTTCAACAGAACCTTCTCTCCCTCCATAAATGATACATCACGCGCCTTCTGATCCGCGTAACTTTTCTGTCTGGACTGTTCTGTGTGAAGCTTCTCCTGAATCAACTTCACTTTCTCCAAAGCATCCTTCACCAGGTCGGTGCCATATATAATTTAGCCTCGCCATGCTCAAAACATCCGATGGGAGAACGACATCGCCGACCATACAAGGCCTCAAATGGAGCCATCTCAATGCTGGACTGGTAACTATTATTATAAGCAAACTCGGCCAAAGGCAAGAATTGGTCCCACTGTCCTCCAAAGTCAATCACACATGCCCTGAGCATGTCCTCCAATATATGAATTATCCGCTCCGACTGCCCGTCAGTCTGAGGATGAAATGTCGTGCTGAGCTCTACCCAGGTGCCCAACTCACTCTGTAATGCTCTCCAGAAGTGCGAGGTGAACTAAGGACCTCGATCTGATATAATGGACACAGGCACACCGTGCAACCGAACTATCTCCCGAATGTAGATCTGGGCCAACCTCTCCGAAGTAGAAGTAGTAGCTACTGGAATGAAATGCGCCAACTTGGTCAACTTGTCCACAATGACCCAAACCACATCAACCTTCCGTAAGGTCCGAGGGAACCCAACTACGAAGTCCATAGTGATGCGCTCCCATTTCCACTCAGGTATAGGCATCTGCTGAAGTAGGCCTCCTGGCCTCTGGTTCTCATACTTAACCTGCTGGCAATTTAAACACCTAGCCACAATCTCCACTATGCCTTTCTTCATCCGCCTCCACCAGAAATGTTTCTTCAAGTCACGATACATTTTCGTAGCACCAGGATGAAAAGAATACCGTGAACTGTGAGCCTTCTCTAGAATCCTCTCCCTCAGTCTATCAACATTAGGTACACATAAGCGACCCTGAAGTCTCAAAACACCATACTCTCCAATAGAAACCTCCTTGGCACCACCCAGTACCACTGTCTCTCAGAGAGCCACCAAGTGCGGATCATCAAACTGCCGAGCCCTGATATCCCCCAATAATGATGACTAAGCAACCACACGTGCAAAAACTCGGCTGGGCTCTAAAATGTCCAACCTCACCAAGCGATTAGCCAAGGGCTGAATGTCCAAAGATAAAGTCTCTCATCTGCTAAAATGTAATCCAAGCTACACATACTCTCCTCCTTTATGCTTAAGGCATCCGCAACGACATTCGCTTGCCCGGATGATAAAGAATGGTGATGTCATAATCCTTCAACAACTCAAGCCACCTGCGCTGCCTCAAATTGAGATCCCTCTGGTTGAACAAGTGATGCAAGCTGCGGTGGTCCGTATAAACCTCACAAGGCACCCCATATAGTGCATCCAAATATTAAGAGCACACTCGCCGCCAACTCCAAATCGTGCACAGGGTAAGTTTTCTCATGAACCTTCAGCTGACGTGAGGCATATGTAATAACTCGCCCCTCCTGCATCAACACACATCCCAAACCGACGTGCAAAGCGTCGCAATAAACTGTATACATCCCAGATCCGGAAGGCAATACTAGAACTGGTGCTGAGGTCAATGCTGTCTTGAGCTTCTGAAAGATCGCCTCACACTCGTCGGACCATCGGAATGGGGCATTATTCTGAGTCAATCTAGTCAGAGGAGATGCAATGGATGAAAACCCCTCCACAAATCGGCGATAGTAACCTACCAGACCCAGGAAGCTCCTGATCTCTATAGCTGAAGTAGGGTGTGGCCAACTCTGAACTGCCTCAATCTTCTTAGGATCAACCTTGATACCCTCTCCGGATACCATATGACCCAATGCCACATAATCCAACCAAAACTCACACTTGGAGAACTTAGCATACAACTTCTGTTCTGGCAAAGTCTGGAGCACAACTCTCAAATGCTGCTCAAGCTCCCCCAGGCCACGTGAGTAAATCAGAATGTCATCAATAAAGATGATGACAAATGAATCAATATAAGTCCTGAACACCCTGTTCATCAAGTCCATAAATGTTGCTGGGGCATTAGTCAAACCAAAAGACATCACCAGGAACTGATAATGACCATATCTCGTACGAAAGGCAGTCTTCGGAACATCCGAGTGCTGAATCTTCAGCTGATGGTACCCCGATCTCAATTCAATCTTAGAAAACACCCGAGCACCCTGCAAGTGGTCAAACAAATCATCAATACGCGGTAATGGGTACTTGTTCTTGATGGTGACCTTGTTCAACTGGCGGTAATCAATGAACATCCGCATAGTTCCATCATTCTTCTTCACAAATAACACTAGAGCACCCCAAGGCGATACGCTCGGTCTGATAAACCTCTTAGCAAATAACTCCTCAAGTTGTTCTTTCAATTCCTTCAATTCTTTCGGAGCCATATGGTATGGGGGAATAGATATAGGCTGGGTGCCTGGAGCTAAGTCAATGTAAAATCGATGTCACGATCCGGTGGCATTCCTGGAAGGTCTAAAGGGAATACATCAACAAACTCTCAAACTACTAGCACTGAATCAATCATCGGAGACTCAGCGGTGGTGTCCCGCACATAAGAAAGATAAGCCAAACAACCCTTCTCGACCATATGTCGAGCCTTCAAGAAGGAAATAACCCGACTAGCTTCACTAATTGAGGAACCTCTCCACTCTAATCTCGGCAACTCGGGCATGGCCAGAGTAACAGTCTTGGCATGGAAATCTAAAATATCATGATAAGAAGATAGCCAATCCATGCCCAGGATGACCTCAAAATCAACCATATCAAGCAACAGGAGCTCTGGTCACGAACCCACAGAATGTAACCACACAGGACCGATAAATCAGGTCCACAACCACAGAACCGCCTACATGAGTGGACACATAAACAGGAGTACCCAAGGACTCACGAGGAATATCCAGGAAATGAGCAAACAAAGCTGATACATATGAATAAGTGGATCCTAGATCAAATAATATCGAGGCATCTCTACCGCATACTGAAATAATACATGTGATCACGGCATCTGAGGCTACTACATCTGATCTGGCTGGAGCGCCGGATGACTGACCTCCACCAGAATAAATAGGAGCTGGCTGGGATCCCCCTACCTGGCCTCCACCTCTAGGATGACCCCCTACGAGCCTGTCCCTCACCTCTGGGTGGCCGAACCGCTGGTGCTGACCTCATAAGCTGGTGACCCTACAACACTGCCTTGCCCTGGAGCCTGGGACAATACCTCTTCATATGGCCTGGATCCCCACAATCATAACAACCTCCTGGTACCATAGCCTGCTGTCCTGAAGAAATACCCTGAATAGCTGGAGGGCGATGTGAACTCTCTGGCATAACACTGAAGTAAGGGCTGGAAGACCCCTGATGACCAGAATATCCGCCGGAGGAACCCTAAATAGTTGGCGGGTAGTAAGAACTCTTTGGTATAGCGTTGAAATAAGGCCTCGCTGGAACACTTCGGGGAGGTAGTGGGGGTGCTGAATATGGAGGCCTACTAGGATGTCCCTTACCGAACTAACCTCTGCCCCTAGCTGGAGAAACTCTGAAATCTCCAAAAAATCTAGCTCTCTTATCCTGCTGACTCTGCTCTCTGCCCCTCGATCGATAACCCTCAATCCGGCGAGCAATTTCGACCACCAGCTGATAAGGAGTCCCCATCTCCACCTCTCGGGCCATGTTGGCCCTAATACCTGAGTGCAACCCAGCTACAAATCTCTGCACTCTCTCTGCATCAGTAGGAAGTATCATGAGGGCATAACGAGACAGCTCAAAAAACCTAGCCTCGTAGTCAGTCACTGACATTTGACCCTGCTCCAGCTGCTCAAACTGATACCGCAGCTCTTCCCTCTCAAAGGGTGGGATATATCTGTCCAGGAACAACTGAGTGAACTACTCCCAAGTGAGGGGAGGAGAATCTGTCGGTCTGCCAAGTATATAGGACTACCACCATCTGCGGACCCTTCCCTCTAACTGGAAGGTAGTGAAATCAACTTCATGGGACTCCAGTATCCTCATGTTGTGCAGTTTGTCCCTGCACCTATCAATAAAGTTGTCATATTTTTCAAGTATTAGGATTGTCACGACCCCAAATCCTACCAAGCTGTGATGGCACCTATCGTGAAACTAGGCTAGCCAACCATCACATTACTACGCTTTTGTTCAATTATAACCGTTCACAATTTAACAATAAGCATGCAACCATAGCATAAATAATGAAATTAATGTCTTAGCGTTCCCATATTAGTCTACACAACCTCCCACGAACTGGAGTCAATAGTCATGAGCATCTAAGAATAAATAAATCTAACTCTGCTAAAACTATAATATAAGTCTCTGAACCAAATGCTAAAACTAAATAAGGAAGGGAAATGGAGAAGCTGTGGATGCTGGACAGCTACCTTGAAATCTCGTGAACTGCTGCTAACGAACAAGGCAGCTACTGCTCCAAATCGGTACCTGAATCTGTGCACAGAGGCACAGGGAGTCTTTATGAGTACGCCAACTCAGTAGTAATGAAAATAAATCACAGTATGAGTAATATAAACACACAGAACAGGTACACAATTTCACAAACTAGTAAAACACCAAGTCACCATGTAGTATTCATCAAATACATAGGTTCAAAAACCAATTTCCAGAAATCCTTTGAAAACAAGTACAATTTCAGTATATCTTAGTAAAATTCTCAGTAAAAACCAGTTTGAAAACGAAGTAAATCATAGTTTGAAAACTCAGTAAAAATCTTCATAAACTTCCCCTAGGGCAATAATCATCTCTCGTAAAAATTTCTTTCAGTATCAGCCCATCAGGCAACCTACAATCACTCCCATCAGGCAACCTCACAATCCCTCTGCCCATCAGGAAACCTCACAATCACTCTACCCATCAGGCATCACTCAATCAGTACCGATGCTCACTAGGGGTGTGTTACAGACTCCGGAGGGTCTCCTACAGCCCAAGCGCTATAATAAGCCACAGCATGGCATAAATCACACACAATATAGGCCTGCAGCCTCACTCATATCATATCATACTCACAATATAGGCTAGTAGCCTCACTCATATCATATCATCCTCACAATATAAGCCATCATCCTCACTTAGTCAGACACTCTCAATTTGCCCTTCAGGCCATAAATATACCGGGTTCTCGACCCAAAAATAGTGTTTCATTTTCAAGAGGTAGTATCAAATTACTCTGAGTGTCAAAACAATATCACATAATATTGAGTGAAAAATCATAACATATCAGTGAGGAAAATAGTAAAAACATCCCCCAAGGGGTAAACAGATCGGCACTAGGCCCCAAACATGGCTTACAACCCAAATCATATCAAGTGTATATAGTACTATTGGAAATACGTTTTAAAATCCGTTTCGCAACTCAATAGTCGCCTATTTACGGAAAATATCTCCAAAGTTTCAACCTTTTTATTTTAAGACCCGTGAAAGGGTGCATAGTTCGGGGTTTCATACCCTCAGGACAAGATTTAAAGACATTACTTACCTCAAAACTAGCCCGGAATTATTTCGCGATGCGCTTGCCTCTCGAATAAACCTCTGAAGGCTCCAAATCTACCATGTTTAGATTTTTATCATCAATATATGCTTAAGGAATGAATTCCAATTGAAAAATATCGAATTTAACTCAAAAAATCCGAAACCGGTCAAAACCCGACTCCCGGGCCTGCGTCTCGAAAGTCATAAATTTTTATACTAAAATGTTCTTCGTCCTCTCACGAGTCCGTACATATAAAGAACACCAAAATCGGAGTTCGTTTGACCCCTCAAATCGACCCTTGAAGGTCTCATAATCTCAAGCCCTAAAATCCAATTTTTCTACTGATTTTTCATGAATTAACACTGGCTTTATGCTCTATAATCACCCATAATCGTGTTTTCATGATTAGAACACTTACATCTATGAAGAACAAGAATTTTCCTCTTCAAAATCGCCCCCAAGAGCTCTTTTCCGTACAAAAATGGTGAAAAGGAGGGTTTAAGTCGCGGAAGGGTTATTTAAATATGCCCAGTTATTTTACTCTACGCGATCGCAATCCAAGCCCCGCAATCGCACTGACCAATTTTCCCCAGACCTCCACGATCGCAACACTATGCACGCGATCGCACAGTGCATTTGCCAGCCAACCCCAAGCGCCCAAAACACCCTATGCGATCGCACCCTGGCACACGCGATCGCACTGGGCCCTCTCCCCCTTCTCCGCGACCGCAGGCCATTCCACGCGATTGCACAACACAATTTTGCCTGCCCTAAATTTAACTCTCCACGATCGCAGTGAAGAAATTATTGCTGTGCAAAAACCAGAACACCAACTATGTATTCAAGTCCAAATGAGTCTGTTAATCACCCGAAATCAATCCCGAGCCCCTCGGGACCCCAACCAAACATACCAACACCTCACATATGATCATTCAAACTTAGTTGCACCCTCAAAACACCAAAATTAACATCAAAATACCAAATTCACATCGGATTCAAACCTAAGAACTTAAAAAATTCTAAAATCCACCAATGACGCCGAAACTATCCAAAACAACTCCGATTGACCTGAAATTTTGCAGACAAGTCCAAAATGATATTACGAACCTGTTCCAACTGTCGGAATTCCATTCTGACCACGATAGCCTATTTTCCACTGCCAACCGGAATCGCCAAAAACTAACTTTCGCCAATTCAAGGCTAATTCTACACCGGACATCACATAATTATTCTGAACACACTCCTAAGTCCCAAATCACCTAATGAAGCTATCCGAGCCATAAAATCTGCATTCTGAGGTCGTTTACCAATAAGTCAACTCTCAGTTGACTTTTTCCCATTTTAAGGCTATTTTTAAAGGCTAAATGACTGAACTCTCGCTACAACCATTCGATTTCAAGCCTACCAACTCTAATACATCAAATATAGTATAATCATTCTATAACAAGTCAATAGCAATAATTATAATGCAGGTTCTACGTAACGACAGACTGGGTCGTTACATTCTCCCCCTCTTAAACAAACGTTCGTCCTCGAACGTGCCTAGAGATGTTCCAACACCACCAAAAATTGCAGTGTAACCTTCCATGCACATATTCGGAGGTGATCCCACGTCACTCTACCCCATATAGGTATAATAACACAACATAACTGAAATTTCATTATCAAATCCTGACTCATAAACCTTAAAACCGAGTTTCCACTTCCAAAATAATTTACAAGTTCCAATCCTCACAACTATAAACTCAATAAGTCTGAGCACACTGTACAAGTCATATCCGTAACCCAAGATGAAATCACATAATATACCGCATGGCTCAACCACTCATAGCGATAACTCCTAACCACAATAGTTGTTCAAACAACTCAATACCGGTACATATCCTCTTATCAAACCATGCCTCGCTCTAACACTTCCATATACTGTTGATGATGAAAGAAACACATACAAACCAGCAACCATTCGTCCGATCAGTATCAATGCCAACTAGTGCTATAACTTGTGCAACTTGTGCACTCAATAACCACATACCAAGAGCTCAATTCATTAAATAAATAAGACTCACACGAGAGGACTATCCTACCACTAACACTTACCATTACCACATCATTCTAAAAGCCTAATACGCATCGTGAAACCATATCACACAAATATGACACCAAAGATCATACCTCAACCTAACTGAGCTGCAAAGTGTGATCCCTTCCAACTGCTGGACCACATGACATACTCCAATCCACCTTGCTCAAAATCAATAACCATGCAAAATTCGACGTCAATTACTCAAAATGCATTTCCATAACCATGGGGAAATCGGACGATACCATGCCACCCGAATCAGAAAGAACATAACCAACACGTCTCAACCCTGCAACACCCAATTACTTACCTTACTCAAATGTCGCTATAAAGCCCCAATAGAACTACACCATGTGCACATATATAACCAACGATCACAACTCCTCGAAACACCGAAAGGTAACTCATAGACCACTCCAAAATATGAATTAGCTCAGTGACAATCAAATGGTACATCCCTCAACAATAGCAATTTGGGGTCAACAATCCCGACTCGGTGCAGAACACACACCCATATTGGCCTAACAATAACTATAAGTACTATTTCTCTCTAAAAGTTCATAGTGGCCGAGTCATGGCATATACTAACACCTGACTAGCTTTTCCCGCATCCTCATAGTTTACAACCACAAAATAATCTGTTTATTAGAACTCTTAGTCTCAAAGTCCATGAAGCGCACAAGTTACCATATCTGATCCCAACTGCACCATCCGAATATATAACATGTCTCCAATACCCAATCACTCCACGAGGGATACCCCTATAATTATTCTGTGCCCCCGAGCAAACTCGAATATCAACAGTCGATCCAACAAGAAAGTGTCGCAATACTAATGAATCATCCTTATTCAAGAACATTTTCTTAAGCACCTTGTCCCTTATTATAGTATACCCCCATCCAGTCACACCAATTAGTGATATCATTTACCTAATCATCTGAACTGCCAGTTCTGACCTTCCTTCCAGAACTGAACCGTGACCTCACATAGGCCACTCTTCACTATACACAAAATACTACATACACCATGCGATCCTATGATAAACAGGAGAACTTCATGCTCCCTTCCTAGCCACAAACAACTACGTACCCAACTGGCCAAGAACTTTCCATTTGATCCCATCTAGAAGCAAAATCACTATACATCACATGGCCCTCACGCCAGTAGAAATATACATCTCTAACCGTTGTAAAAACCATCAAGAACTCCCAAATCACATTTGCACAACACCAACCGTCAGGACTGAATCCTCCTAACTCAACCAGGCTACGCGTGCCACCAAACTCCAAGAGAATTGCTAAGAAACACCTTTAACAACTCATTACCCTATAAACACCCAAAGAACTAACCATATCCCTTATCATGCTGATACGACCTACTACCAAGCTATCCTATTTATCCAAGTTCCTTCTGACTTACCTTCGAATTGACACTTCTTCTTGCCATACCGCAATTCTCAATCTCGGCTCAACGCATGAAACCCGAGCATAAAAAATACCATTTAAGGCTCATAAGCCGCTGAATACTCCCTCAATTATCCCCAAATGCACCACATTGGAAATACTTACCCTGAAGAGACTTCTTGTGAATTTAAAGTCATTACCTTCACTTTTCTGATACTGATGGATAGAATCCATGATAATGCAAATACACCACAAGCCTTGACACCTTCCCCGTAAATATCAGTTCTAGCCCTTCTCACACCTTGAAGATCCTCGATCACTACATATAACCTTGAATTCGCCTGAACCATTCTCGAACATCATTTACTCTACGCAATTTCAATTACACTAACCAAGTAAACAAAACGACCTGACCCCGCTTGTAAACCACATACTAGGAAAGTAATCCACACCTTTGAAGCAACAAGAGCACTCATACATTTCACATACTACACTTTCAAGTACAACTCAATCATTTAATAAATTCCCTTATCCGTAAAGTACATTACAACCTGTATCGAAGAAATTTCCATCACTCGAGTCATTCCCAGACCCCACCTCTGTAGGTCATAATTGATTCACCAACATACCTCGAACCGAAATCAATTCAATACATAATCCTGTAATCAACTTATCAATAACAAACTCCCCCACTTGGCTCAAAGCCAAAGATCAAGACAACCAATAACTCACGATGCCCATACACTATCATTGCCACCATACTGTGGTGAGGTTCAACTAAATCCTTGATACGCTCATACGACCCAAACAATCTAACACTAAAATCAAATGCAAATTTTGCATCCACCATTGTAATGGTCATGCCAACTCCCACAAGCGATCTAAACTCAAATTACAACATACATCATTACTGATAGAGAGAACTTACTACAGATAAACATAAGGGTCACGCACCTCAAGACAACCCGCAGGAGATATCCCTACCTGCTTAACCTCAAAATGATATCTCCCAATACACTTATGAAAATCATAGCTATCACACAATCACTATACCTTCCTACAGTAGAACACAACCATTGCCTGCCCCCAAGACATCCCATTAAGCGGTATAAGAACCTGAAGCTGATGGCAATACTAACACTGGGGCTGTGGTCAAGGAATTCTTGAGCTTCTGGAAGCTCTACACACACTCGTCTGACCACATGGATACCGTCATTGGACACCACGTGTCCCAAGAATGATACTGAACTGAGCCAACAATTCACACTTGGAGAACTTCGCACAAGCTTCTCCTCCCTATATCCTTGTAATACCATTATCAAATGCCGAGTATGCTACCTTTGTCTACGAGATTACGCCAGGATGCCATCAATGGATACAATAACAAAGAAGTGCCAACACGGCTGAAACACACCGTTAATCAAATACATGAACGTTGTTGGGGGAACCGATCAGCCCAGGGACACCACTAGAACTCAGAACATAAAAAGAAAATCCACTTCACTCCACAACTAAGCTACACGAGAGGTCCTTCGATATACTCCCAACTAGAGGTCATAGTCTAACTCAAGACAGAAGTCAAATACTCAATGGTTCTTGCCACATCTCCCGCCAATTTATTTTGGTCACAATCAAACAACCTGAATACATCTAACTATCCGATCACACTCACCACGTAGCCATCTAGTCACAAAGCTCCATCAATAAGGACACCACAGACATATAAGTCCCCCAACACATGGGCTCACACAAATGAAATCTCAACACTCAAGCCACAGACAAAATCCGTCCTCAAGTCCTTCCGACTAGCCCACTATTAAAATGTTAAAACAAATCACATCTCACCCATGGAGACCACAAGCCGCTTACGCACGACTGATACCAAGCGCTCCCGTGCGCATTCGAATACATGAAAGGAATTCAAAGAGTTACGTATTTGGCTGAATAAGTGGATTCGCACGATAGGAATTCAAGACTGTGGAATGTTTCCTAAGGGTTCTGCAGCCCCTCGAAGATAAGTACAGACGTCACCATACCGATACGCCAGACTCTACTAAACCTGCTTATGACCGTTGAGTCCTATGTAACCTAGAGCCCTGATACCAACTTGTCACGACCCAAAATCCTACCAGGCCGTGATGGCGCCTATCGTGGAACTAGGCTAGCCAACGATCACATTACTACGCTTTTGTTCAATTATAACCGTTCACAATTTAACAATAAGCATGCAACCATAGCATAAATAATGAAATTAATGTCTTAGCGTTCCCATATTAGTCTACACAACCTCCTAAGAACTAGAGTCAATAGTCATGAGCATCTAAGAATAACTAAATCTAACTCTGCTAAAACTATAATATAAGTCTCTGAACCAAATGATAAAACTAAATAATGAAGGGAAATGGAGAAGCTGTGGATGCTACAGCTACCTCAAAATCCCGTGAACTGCTGCTAACGAACAAGGCAGCTACTACTCCAAATCGGTACCTGAATCTGTGCACAGAGGCACAGGGAGTCTTTATGAGTACGCCAACTTAGTAGTAATGAAAATAAGTCACAGTCTGAGTAATATAAACACACAGAACAGGTACACAATTCCACAAACCAATAAAACACCAAGTCACCATGTAGTATTCATCAAATACATAGGTTCAAAAACCAATTTCCAGAAATCCTTTGAAAACAAGTACAATATCAGTATATCTCAGTAAAATTCTCAATAAAAACCAGTTTGAAAACGAAGTAAATCATAGCTCAAAAGCTCAGTAAAAAGCTTCATAAACTGCCCCTCGGGCCATAATCATCTCTCGTAACAATTTCTTTCAGTATTAGCCCATCAGGCAACCTCACAATCACTCTGCCCATAAGGAAACCTCACAATCACTTTGCCCATCAGGCAACCTCACAATCACTTTGCCCATCAGGCAACCTCACAATCACTCTGCCCATTAGGCATCACTCAATCGGTACCGGCGCTCACTAGGGGTGTGTTACAGACTCCGGAGGGGCTCCTACAGCCCAAGCGCTATAATAAGCCACAACAGGGCATAAATCACACACAATATAGTCCCGCAACCTCACTCATATCATATCATCCTCACAATATAGGCCAGCAACCTCACTCAGTCAGACACTCTCAATTTTTCCTTTAGGCCATAAATATACTGGGTTCTCGACCCAAAAACAGTGTTTCATTTTCAAGAAGTAGTATCAAAATACTCTGAGTGTCAAAACAATATCACATGAAATACTGAGTGAAAAATCATAACATATCAGTGAGGAAAATAGTAAAAACATCCCCCAAGGGGTAAACAGATCGGCACTAGGCCCCAACATGGATTACAGCCCAAATCATATCAAGTGTATATAGTACTATTGGAAATAAGTTTTAAAAGCCGTTTCACAACTCAATAGTCGCCTATTTATGGAAAATATCTCCAAAGTTCCAACCTTTTTATATCAAAACCCGTGAAAGGGTGCATAGTTCGGGGTTTCATACCCTTAGGACAGGATTTAAAGACATTACTTATCTCAAAACTAGCCCAGAATTATTCCGCGATGCGCTTGCCTCTCGAATCAACCTCCAAAGGCTCCAAATCTACCATGTTTTGATTTTTATCATCAATATATGCTTAAGGAACAAATTCCATATGAAAAATATCGAATTTAACCCAAAAATGTGAAACCAGTCAAAACCCGACCCCCAGGCCCGCGTCCTAAAACTCAGAAACTTTTATACCAAAATGTTCTTCTTCCTCTCACGAGTCCGTACATATAAAGAACACCAAAATCGGAGTTCGTTTGACCCCTCAAATCGACCCTTGAAGATCTCATAATCTCAAGCCCTAAAATCTAATTTTTTTACTAATTTTTCATTAATTTACACTGGTTTTATGCTCTATAATTACCCATAATCGAGTTTTAATTATTATAACACTTACCTCTATGAAGAACAAGAATTTTCCTCTTCAAAATCGCCCCCAAGAGCTCTTTTCCGTACAAAAATGGTGAAAATGAGGGTTTAAGTCGCGGAAGGGTTATTTAAATATGCCCAGTTATTTTACTCTCCGCGATCGCAGTCCAAGCCCCGCGATCGCACTGACCAATTTTTCCAGACCTCCGCGATCGCACAGTGCATTTGCCAGCCAACCCCACGCGCCCAAAACACCCTATGCGATCGCACCCTGGCACACGCGATCGCACTGGGCCTTCTCCCCCTTCTCCGCGATCGCAGGCCATTCCATGCGATCGTACAACACAATTTTGCCTACCCCAAATTTTACTCACCGTGATCGCAGTGAAGAAATTACTGTTGTGCAAAAACCAGAAAACCAACTATGTATTCAAGTCCAAATGAGTCTGTTAATCACCCAAAATCAATCCCGAGCTCCTACGGACCCCAACCAAACATACCAACACCTCACATATGATCACTCAAACTTAGTTGCACCCTCAAAACACCAAAACTAACATCAAAATACAAAATTCGCATCGGATTCAAGCTTAAGAACTTTGAAAATTCTAAAATCCACCAATGACGCCGAAACTATCCAAAACAACTCTGATTGACCTGAAAATTTGCGGACAAGTCCAAAATAACATTACGAACCTGTTCCAACTGTCGTAATTCTATTCTGACTACGATAGCCTATTTTTCACTGCCAACCAGAATCGCCAAAAACTAACTTTCGCCAATTCAAGCCTAATTCTACACCGGACATCACAAAATTATTCTGAACACACTCATAAGTCCCAAATCACCTAATGAAGCTATCCGGGCCATAAAATCTGCATTTCGAGGTCGTTTACCAATAAGTCAACTCTCAGTTGACGTTTTTCCATTTTAAGGCTATTTTTAAAGGCTAAATGACTGAACTCTCGCTACAACTATTCGATTTCAAGCCTATCAACTCTAATACATCAAATATAGTATAATCATTCTATAACAAGTCAATAGCAATAATTATAATGCTATTTCTACGTAACGTAACGACATAACTTATTGATAGTTGTCATATTTTTCAAGTATTACGATATTCTATCAATTTATTATCCTTTACAAATATAAAATATTTACTACAAAACTATTGTAGTAGTTAGCATTTTTAAATAAATACCACAAGTCATATTTTTCAATTAAATAATTATCATTAATTTACAACATAGTTTATTAATTACATGAAAGCTAGTAGAATATTATTTCAAAATACATATCATGTCCAGTCAAATCCAATGTCCCGTTAATGTTTGATGTGATGACGCATTTGATGTGACTAGACATTTGATGTAACTTTGATGTGACATGATATTTAATTTGACTTAACATGATTTCTATTCATTGGGTAATAAACAATGGGACAAATTAAAAACGATGATGAGATTCTTTACCTAATGGGTAAAGGGGTATTTTCTTTTATTATAAATAAGGAAAAAAGTCTTTTTATTTTTTATTTTTGGGAACACTACAAACACATGAACACGAAAAGTCTATTTTTTATAGGGGTTTAAAACCCTGATATCTATTATCCCCTCATTCTCCAAAGAGGAGATGCCCACACTAAAATCTCTATCCTCAATCTTAGAGAGACCATCGTCTCTCTCTCTCTCTCTCGCTCTCTCTTTCTCTTTCATGTCGAGGCTCCACATATGAGATGCCGTCGTCACCATTCTGGTGAGCTTGGCTGGACAGCTACCCTAAACTTCCCCTCTTCTACTTCCCGTTCACCTCGCACCTAAGGTTCCGGAAACCATGGCGTCTCGCAGGAAAAATCAGGCTGACACTAGTGACCTTTTCTATGTAAATGTTGGAGTATACTTCACCATTTTCGAATGAGATTTCTAGAAAACCTCACTGAAATGGTCAGATCCAACAAATTTTGGACGGAAATAGAATTAGACACCATGAGCCTTCATATATGTAGCTCTATTTCGAGCTGTGGTCGATTTTTCCTCAGATTTGTCGCCGTCAAATCTAGCTGGACTAGAGTTTTTCTATAACGACGCGATTGGTAGTTTTGAGTTCTAGTATGTCGTTCGGAGGTTTCAGGTCTTGAGTAGCTTCACATCATGCTTTATGACTTGTACGTGTAGTCAGAATTGAGTTTCTGAGGTCCAGAAGCAAAATTCTCAATTTAGAAGCTTTAAGTTGGAAGAGTTAGCCAAGGTTTAAATTTTGAGTAAACGACCTTGGAATTGGGAATTGAAGGTTCCCATATGTTCGTATGTTGGTTTCGGACTTTGGCATATGTTCGGGTTGAGTATCGGATGGTGCGGGAGCGGTTCAGTGCTTATTATGGAAAGTTGGGCATTTTGAAGGTTTTAGAATTTTCATAGCTTGAGCTGAAGTGGACTTTGGTGTTATCCATTTTTCGTTTGGGATTATGAGCCTCAGAATAGGTTTGTATTGTGATTTGTGGCTTGTACGTAAAATTTGGTGTCATTCCAGAGTGTTTAGATATAATTCAGAAGTGTTCATCGAAGTTTGAATGTTTGAAAGTTGAAAGAAGGATTTTGATCGTTGATTCATGAATTTGATGTTATTCGTGGAGTTTCAAGCCTATGGATAAGTTTGGATAAGATATTGGGACATGTTAGTGTGATTGGACGGGGTCTCGGGGTCCTCGGGGTGTGGTTCAGACCATTTTCATTGTTTCACTGAGGCTTGTGCTAGTGTCTGGTGTTGTTCTTTGTGAACGCGAAGGTATGAACGCGTTCGCGAAGCAGGAATTTTGGCTGCTGGAAAATGTGCATCTCGAACGCGACAGAGGGGTCGCGAATGCGGAGCTGAGAATGAGGTGCCTCGCGAACACGGAAAAGGATGGGGAGCTGAGCTTGGAGGCGTTACGCCTACGCGAACACGGTTCAATGACCACGAACGCGAAGCAATACGGACCTGCAGGAATCAGAAACACAACTGTGTGGTCGCGAACATAAAGAAGGAATTTTGGGCAGTTGATTTTTGGCCTTCACAGTCGCGAAGGAGCTTCCGCGATCCCGAAGAGGAAGGACATGGGCAACATCATTTTTATGTAGGGTTGGCTCGTTTTCTCTCATTTTCACTTGGTTGGGGAATTTTTGGAGCCCTTGAAGAGGATATATCATTATCTATCATGAGGTAGTTATTCCCACTTGTTGTACGTTACATACTTGTGTTATATATGGATTTAAATATTAATTTGTAAAAATTGTGGAATTTTGAAGAAAACCTAGAATTTATTATTTTGAGATTTTGACCACAAAATTGGACGTAGAATTGAGAATAAATTATATATTTCAGTTCATGGTGTTATGGGTAATATTATTTTCGAAATTTTTCAAAATTCGAGCATGTGGGCCTCAGGTTGACTCTGTGAACGTTTCGAGCAGAGTCAAGAATTGTTATAAATGGATTAAATATGAGTGTTGGAATATATTTTTATTGGTTTGCACGATTGTTTGACTAGTTTCGAATCGATGGGCATTGGTTTGAAGTGTTAGAGAGGCATTGCAACCGATTATGGAACTTCGGAGCCTGTCTAACTTTGTGAAGGGCAAATTACCATGAAGGAATAAAATTACCCACAACTAGTAGCACATAACAATTTTATTACCATGACAAATGTGAGGTGTTTTAAAAGCCACAAATAAGTTTTATTACCCACAACTAGTAGCACATAACAATTTTATTCCTTCATGGCAAATTACCATGAAGGAATAAAATTACCCACAAATAAGATTTAAAAGCCGTTTCGCAACTCAATAGTCGCCTATTTATGGAAAATATCTCCAAAGTTCCAACCTTTTTATATCAAAACCCGTGAAAGGGTGCATAGTTCGGGGTTTCATACCCTCAGAACAGGATTTAAATACATTATTTATCTCAAAACTAGCCCGGAATTATTCCGCGATGCGCTTGCCTCTCGAATCAACCTCTGAAGGCTCCAAATCTACCAAGTTTTGATTTTTATCATCAATATATGCTTAAGGAACGAATTCCAGCTGAAAAATATCGAATTTAACCCAAATATTTGAAACCGGTCAAAACCCGACCCCCGGGCCCGCATCCTAAAACTCAGAAACTTTTATACCAAAATGTTCTTCTTCCTCTCACGAGTCCGTACATATAAAGAACACCAAAATCGGAGTTCGTTTGACCCCTCAAATCGACCCTTGAAGGTCTCATAATCTCAAGCCCTAAAATCCAATTTTTCTACTAATTTTTCATGAATTTACACTGGTTTTATGCTCTATAATTACCCATAATCGAGTTTTAATTATTATAACACTTACCTCTATGAAGAACAAGAATTTCCCTCTTCAAAATCGCCCCCAAGAGCTCTTTTCCGTACAAAAATGGTGAAAATGAGGGTTTAAGTCGCTGAAGGGTTATTTAAATATGCCTAGTTATTTTACTCTCCGCGATCGCAGTCCAAGCCCCGCGATCACACTGACCAATTTTTCCCAGACCTCCGCGATCGCAGCACTGTGCACGCGATCGCACAGTGCATTTGCCAGCCAACCCCACGCGCCCAAAACACCCTATGCGATCGCACCCTGGCACACGCGATCGCACTGGGCCCTCTCCCCCTTCTCCACGATCGCAGGCCATTCCACGCGATCGTACAACACAATTTTTCCTGCCCCAAATTTAACTCACCGCGATCGCAGTGAAGAATAAAAGTATAATATTTCGTGGCAGACTTAGGACTTTATCGTAAAATATTTAAATTATTTGAAATCATTTTTCCAGCTTAATTAAGTGAATCTATAATTGAAATTGATTTGGGAATATATTAGGCCGATCTTTATCACCATGAGTGATTTGGTGAGATATTTGATAAACGGTAAAGTTCATGTTTACTTTATGCTCATGTACTTGTGTTTTAAGCATGTGACTCGTAATTCGATAGGTTTCTTCCTTTCCTGTGGATCGAACCGAACGCCACGACAGTATATTGAGAGGCATCTCTGATTCGAGCTGATCGACCCTCGGCAGTGTACACACCACTTTGGATCGAGTCGTACAACCTCGATATAATTATGCGCGCACACGCTAGTAGTCCGGATATTCATGGGATTCCCCTTTTTGTTGAGACATGTCATTTATATGGTATTCCTTATCCGTTTGAGATTACACTTGAAATTTATGATATGTTAAGATATCATATGACTTTTGAGAAATTTATGTCGTCAAAAGAAATTTTGAAGGATTATGATAGTTACTATATTTACCTCATTATTATTGTTGTGATTCATATCTCTTTATGATTTATCATATTTATTTATTAGACCACTAATGAGTGTCGATGTCTATCCCTCCTCATAACTTCTCGGAGGTTAGGCTAGATACTTACTAGGTACGTGTTGATTTACGTACTCATGCTACGCTTGTGCACTATATGTGCAGGATCTGACAGGTTCATATGGTGGTCACCTTGGTGCGTAGGCGCATCAGTTGAGAGAACTTTATGGTAGGCTGCTTTCCATGCTACGCACTACAACCCACTGAGTCTTTATCTTATTTATTTGCTCTATCATATCTATTTTATATTTCAGACATATGTTGTATTATTATGGAGCTATTTAGTAGACGCTCATGCACTTGTGATGGTGGGTTTTGGGATATTCTGGTTGATGTTAAGGAATTGCATAACATTGTCACCTTTTGTTTTTATATTTTACTAATCGTGTATGTATTTGTTCTGGATTGGACGACTGCTCGTATGTGTCGTGAATAGGGTCATTGTGGATCTTTGGAGGGTTATTAGCTCATTTTGGGATGATCCAAATCAGCTTGAGGTCCATTGGTAGGCCAAATTTGAATGTGTATTTTTATATGCTGAGTCAGTATAGCACTACTTATGGAGAATTCTCCGGGCTTAGTGAATTATGTTTCAAGCGTCGTCTAATTCAGGTTCTACTCTATTATTCCATGTGGATTGTAAGACGGGTTGATTATTCGCACATGTCACGACCCAAGTTTTATTCTAGGTCGCGATGACGCCCAATACCGATGTTAGGCAAGCCAACACTATTTATCTAGTGAGTCTCATTTATTTTATCAAAACCTTTCCAACCATTTCTTGATTAAAATTGCTAAGCATTAGAAAATAGCAAATGATGGGAGCAATTTAGATTGCAATGATCAAAGAAGTCAAGTTTAAATAATTACATCCCAAAAGAATAGTCTACCAATGTGTGTGTCAGGAACTAGTGTCACAAGTATATGGGAATCTAGTAGAATGAACAAAAAGAATACGTCTACTGTACTGCCTGAAATAGAATAGACAATCAAATAAAAAGAAAGACTCTAACGTGTTGTTGAACGACATCAGAAGAAGCACCTCACCGTGGAATCTCTGACCAAGTATCAAGAACACGCTCCGGAATGATATCTGGATGCACCTGCCTCAAAACCTGTACAATTAAGTACAGAAGCGTAGCATGAGTACATAAATATTATGTACCCAGTAAGCATCAAGTCTAACCTCGAAGAAGTAGTGACGAGGGGTCGACTTGGCACTTTCTAGGGGCCAAACAATATATTTAAGCATGTGACTAAGCATGGATATCAAGGCTAAATAGCAAAAAATAATAGGAAATAACAAGTTTTTCCATAAATATAAATAAACATAAATTCTTATCATTTCAGTTTTGTGTTCTAAGGCATTTTAAACAATTCAAGTCACAATGGTGCCAAGAAAATAGCATGCGCATATATTGTCGTGGGCGTACAACTTGATCCAACAAAATAATAAAATGTGCACTGCCGGAGGGTCAAACGGTGCAAATCATAGACACATCTATTACCCCGCTCGCGAATCATACATGCGACACGGTCAACACAATTAAGCACATCAAGCAGGAAAATCAAGAATTTATCAAGAAAACAAGTACTCAAGAAATGTCAATTTCTCCTTAATGGTCAAGAAGATATTGTTCAATCTATTAGAATTTATTTACCAAATTGATATGATCTAAGCAAGTTAAATTTACAATAAAGTTTCAAGTGTAACAAGTAAGCATGATTTTGGGTCCTAGGCTACCGAACTTAAGCATGATAGTAGCTACGCACAGACTCTCGTCATCTCGTGCGTACGTAGCCCCCACAAATAGTAGCACATAATTAATTATTTAACCTATGGGGACAATTCCCTCTTAGGAGGTTAGAAAAGAGACTTACCTCGTTTCGAGCCTACTTCCAACTCAAGAATGCTCTCAAGCCCGTAAGTCTATTTTGAAAGCTTTGAATATAATCATTTCAAATAGAAAATTTCTTTGAAATATACTTTCTTCGACTATATATATACATTTTTAGAAAGAGAAATCTTCAAACATAGTTCCTTCAAAATAAATGCTTTTCAAATATACTTCCCTAATAAATGCCTTTCAAACATCGTTTTCTGCAAAACAAATGCTTTTCAAATATACCTTTGAAATAAAAGTCTTTCAGACATAGTTTTCTTCAAGATAAATGCTTTTCAGCTATACTTTTCAATATATATCTTTCAGTCATAATATCTTCAAGCTAAATCTACCGGAACTCTGTCCGTAACTCAGAATTTGTCATGCAGTACAGGGGAGAATCTCTCGGAATACGTCCATAGTCCTAAAACAAATATGCAGTGCTGGGGATCTCCCGGAATACGTCCGTAGTCCCAAAGTAAATATGCAGTACACGGGAAAAGCTCCCAAAATACGTCTGTAGTCCCAATTTAAATATGCAATGCATCCAACAAAGAGAACAACTAGAACACGACAGAAACATCGTGCATTGCCACAACAAGCACAAAAGCAACAAAAGACAGAAATGCCAAGTGCGGCGAGCAAATCAACACAAGAACTTAAATCACAAGAATGGTAAAACTCACTCAAAAGAAGTATCCACTGAAGGGAATGCCAAGAACAGAGAGAAAACAAAGCAAATATAGCAACGGTTCTCAATATTCAAGTTCACAACATGAAGAAACCAAATCATCCCGGCAAGGGAAAACAATTATAACCAATCTTGCTTAAACAATTAGATTCACGGAATAAAACTCAGCTTGAACAATGCTCAGTAATAGGCCACACCAAGGAGATACCATCAACATGGATGATTATCAAACTAAACCTAAGTAGCACTTCAGGAAAAATCATAAAAATCACAGTATACGGCTCACGGGCTTGCTTGACACCAACGAATAGATATTCCAATTACGTCTAAATAATTATAGGGCTAGATAATACTAATTCTAGTCAATTAGGCAGTTTATGAAGAAAATATAGCATGATGATAGGAGAAGTAAAATTCTTCAACTAAGCTAATTAAGATCAAACCGACCACAAAGGGAATCTAAAGCAAGTAAGTTCTAATTTAAGCAGAATGATATGAAACTAACAACCAGAAACTTAGTCATAACAATTACAAATTCATACACAAGGAATATAAGGACCTAGGAGCCCTAAAAGGCCAAATTCATACAAATAAGTCTGAGTACGCACTCGTCACCTCGCGTACACGGGCTACAATCAACATAGAAGACTCAATTCCTAAGGGGTAGTTCCCCCACACAAGGTTAAGTAAGATACTTACCTCAAAGACGACAACCCGGTACTCTAAAATAGACTTCTCGGGTGAAAAGACCTCCGAACGGCTCAAATCCAACTAGAACAACTTCAAAACACACATAAATCGTATAAGGAACTATTTAGAATAACAAAGTTTTGATCTTTACAAGAATCTAAAAATCAACCCAAAAGTTGACCCCCGGGACCGCACCTCGGAACCCGACAAAATTTACAAAATCCGAATACCCATTCCAATACGAGTTCAATCATACAAAAATTATCGAATTCCGATACCATTTCGTCCCTCAAATCGCGATTTTTCATTTTAGAAATTTTCTTTCAAAGCCAATATTTTCCTCAACTCAAAACGCAAATTAAACGATGAAAATAAAGATAAAATCATGAAATATATTCAATTATAGTTGAAGAACACTTACCCAATCGAATTTCGTGAAAAACCCACCAAATATCGCAAAGAACCGAGCTCTAGAAGTCAAAATGTGATAAAATTGGCTTAACCCACGATTTTGAAGACTTATAATCTGCCCAGGCTTTTATGCATCGCGAACGCGGAGGGACAGACGCGTTCGCGAAGAAGAAAAAAATGAAGCTGCCCATGTTGTACTTCGTGAACGTGAAGGCTGGCTCGCAAATGCGGAGGAGAAAAAGGTTGGGCCTATGCGAATGTGTAGGAAATGCTGCGAACGCGAAGAATAACGAGTATCAGTGACTAAGGCCTGGTTTCTACTATGCGAATGCGGAACAAGGGGTACGAACGCGATGAGGAAAAGCGAGGTTGTCCAGCAGGACCCTTCGCGTACGCAGTGAAGAGGGTGCGAATACGAAAAACAAGGAACAGGTTCTACGCGAACGCGGGGTGCCAAATGCGAACGCGAAGAAGGATTTAGAGGTGGTTGGCAACAACACATCGCGAACACGAAGGGCTGTTCGCGATCGCGAAGGAGAACATGAGAACTAGAAAAATAGCAGTTCCAAAAATGGGAAAAATGACCCGTGGTCCATCCGGAACACACCCGAGGCCCCCAGGACCCCGTCTAAACACACAAACAAGTCATATAACCTAACACAGACTTGCTCGAGGTTTCAAATCACATAAATCAACCCCGAAACGATGGATCAAACCATAATTCAAGCGTATGAACTTTCAAATCTTCAAATATCTAAACTCGTGCTGAAACCTATCAATTCAACCAAGAATGACTGCAAAAATTTTCAGACAAGTCCCAATTGACATCCCGGAGCTACTCCAACTCTCGGAATCGCAATTCGACCTCGATATCCCAAAAAGTCAACTGTGGTCAAACTTCTCGATTTTCCAAACTTCATATTTTCTAACATAAGGATTTTCCAGAAACATAATTTAATGAAAATTATTTAAAAAATATATGTAATATTTAATTTATTTTTACTTTATGGTATTTCACAAACAATTTTACTTCTTTTGTCTTGCGAGGTACAATCACGTGAAGCCGCTTCGGAAGGACGATGGTTGGGTCAATTGATTTCCCTATCAAAATAGCCCGCTTCTATAAGGACTCGGATTCTCAATGTCGGGGCCGTAATGGTGCCTAACATCTACGTACTAGGCAAGCCAACATTAGATAACCATTTTAAGAATTTAAAATAGAGTAATTACAGTTATTAACGATTAATAAAGCTACAATACATAAGATTAGCCCATAATAATATAACACAGTCTAGTCTAATTGCAGAAATCTGGAGTCAACAGTACGTGAACAACTAGAATACTACAAGTATGGTTTGAATAATAAACAATAATGATAGAAATAGAAGGGGACTTCAGGGAATGCGAACGCTAGAAACTCTACCCAAGTCTCTGAAGACCAACAATTGTATTAGCACAAGAATGCAGAAATGTGGCAGGAGTACAATTGACCTAATGTACTCTATAAGTGTCGAGCCTAACCTCCACGAAGTAGTGACGAGAATATGACAAGATACCTACTAAGATCATGTGCAGATATATACAATAAACAACATAAACAAAAAATAGGGCATTTAATATAATAACAGGGAGGGAACATGTAGAAAGGAAAGTACGGGAAGAATGTCAAGTACAAAATCACCAAGTAGCCTTCTACGAAATAAATTACAATGAAACCGATTAAATCACCAATCCGGACATCAAATAAAGCAATGAAATCAACAATGGCACGACATCACTTTTGTGCTTCTTCGTGCTTTTACTCTCGTCCTCATCATGCATTATCATAAATGCGGCCATTACCTTTCGTGTTTTTACTCTCATCCTCACCATATAATAATGATATGATAAATGAAATGGCACGGCATCACCCGTCATGATTTTACTCTCTTTCCCACATGATATAATAAATGATAATAAGCAATCAAGTGCACAACATCACCCTTTGTGCTTTAATCCTCACAATCTCTCAATCAATAATAGTAATATGCAAATAACGCATGACAACACCGTTCGTGCTTTTTAATCTTCCTCGCCAAGCAACAACACTAATCCACAATAGCAATGCAAGGTGAAGAAAATTCCACTTCAATTATAGTGTCATGATAGTCAAACTAGACTTTAAATATCTCAACACCTCCAAAATAAACAATAAATACGAAGGCAAACAATTAAAAAAATAATAATCAAGCTAAGGAATGGAAAGCATAGTCAATGGAACAATATAGTACGATAAAATAATTTTTACCCGCATGCTTTAACCCAATGATAACACATATATACTCATAACTTTACATATACATCGTCCTCACACATAATGCACGTAGAAAATACACCAACATGTCCTAATTCCCTCATGTAAGTTAGCCACGACACATACCTCCTCTGCAATCAAATCAATGCTCAATCACAGTTTTTCCTATAGAATTAGTCTCCAAATCAATTAAATCTAGCCATATATAGTACAAACAATTTAAAATAAGCTTTAGAAACTACCCATTAGTGAAAAGATTCGATCTTTAATGATATTGAAAAAAGTCAACCCCGACCCACTTGTTCAAAACCCGAGATTCGAACAAAAATCCAATTATTCATTCACCCCTGAACCTGGTTATGTGATTTATTTTGAAATATGACCTCAATTTGAGGTCTAAATCTCAATTTTATAAAATTTCTAATTTCTACCATATCCCTAGTTTCTACCATGGAAATCCTAGATTTGATGTTAAAACCTCGTGAAAAGTAATGGGGATTTGAAAGAAAGTGAGTTAGAGTTGCTTACCAATGAATTTGGGAAGCAAAAAGTTCTTCAAAAATTGCCTCTAGTGTGTTTAGGGTTGAGAAATAGTGTAAAATGAGCTAAGTCCCATTTTCTCCATCTTTTACCCAAATGCATGCATCGCAATTGGGAACTCTTGTTCGCATTTGCGAGCACCGCAAATGCGTAGCGCATATCACAAATGCGATCATCACGTCATAAGCTCAGAAGTCACAAATGCGACATAACCTTCTCATATAAGAAAGACCACCCCCTTCGCATATGCGGGCCAATGTGAAGCTTCCCAACATTACATTGCATCGCAAATGTGATGCCAAAGTCACAAAAGTGAAGCCAGCAACCATCGCAAAAGCGACTCTTTCTTCGTAGTTGCGAAGTCCCAACCCCTAGCACATGCTCGCAAATGCGAACATTGTTCGCAAAAGTGAGACTCGCATATTTGAGCTAGACCTCGCAAATGCGAGATCTGCAGATCAACACCAGAACTGAAGTACACCAGCTATCTCAAATCATCCAAAACTCATCTGATACATACCCGAAACTCACCGAGCCCCTTGGGCTCCAAACCAAACATAAACATAAGCGTAATAACATCATATGAACTTGATCATGATATCAAAACACCAAAAACATATCTGAAACTACGAATTGGACATCAAAACACATGAAATTCGAAAGAAAACTCAAGACTAGCTAGAAATACAACCAAGCGCCTGATTCCTATCAAACTTACTCGGAATAACGCCAAATTTTACTGACAAGTTTCAAATAGCAATACAGACCTATTCAAATTTGTCTCAAAACAAAAATCTAAACCTGGTAACCATAAATTCAACCTATGGTCAAACCCTATGAATTTCTAACATTCAAATTGCCATCTTTCATCAAAACAAGTATAATCAACCTAGGGACATCTGAATTCGATTTAGGCATACACTCAAGTCCAAAATCACAATGCAAACCTACCAGAATCATCAAAATATTGATATGGGGTTGTTTACCCAAAATATTAAATGTTGTCAACGCTACCCTTATTTATAGTCAAAACTTTTATTTTCTTCCAAATTTCACATAAAAGCTTTACGAAAAGCGACACGCACCACACACAATCCAAATAAAAATATAAAATGAAGCTACAGGAAGTCTCAGACCATGTAAATTAAAGTTAGTAAACAAAACGACCTATCGGGTCGTCACAGCTTCGTACTTCGCATTCTCAGATGTACTCAAGTACAAATATAGTAGAACTCTAGTTATAATATCGCTTTACTTATTCTTTTAGGTATTTATTTGCACTGTTTATCACACCTAGAGTATCATGTTTACATAAAAAATAAATTTAGTTGTCTAGCCTTAGCTAACAAAAGTTCACATCAAATACTTAGGCCTTAGACATGTTCTTGCAATTGGTTTGATTAACTTGATTCGTGTTCACGTAGTTAATCCAACTAGTTAGCTTAACTCGAGTACATTTGGGCATGTGAATAATTTAGTTGTGTATAGTCTCAATTTTAGTATATTAAATTATCATGAGATCTTTCGCTACTCTTACCATATCTCACAATGTGACAATTTGATTCATTTTTGTCAATAATTCTTTGGCTAAGAATACGATTTAGAGTAATAGCCTTAGGCGAAGTTTTAACCATAGGGACAATTTATTTATTTTTTACACATACTCTTTCACCAAAAAATAAATCTTCTCTTCTATATCATTGGCGAATCTTTCCTGTTCTCTACTGATTCTTTACTCAACTAACCCTTTAGCATAGAACCTTAGTCATCCTATCATATAATATTTGTGTAGATAATTCTTTCTTATGCTCCCATATTTATGATAAATTTTCCTACTTTATTTGATTATTCTTTTAAGTTAATTGATAGTTGTTTTATTCAAAGATATTTCTCTACCTTTATTTACATGTATTCAATTAAGACTAACCTTTGTATAGTTAAATCACTTGGCTTTAAGTATAAATCAAAGTTTCCTTTATACTTTATTTCGAATCCAATTCTTTCTTTATTTTTTATTGTAAAAGCACTTATATTATATTATATGCCGATAATGTTTAGGTTACATCGCATCCAAAAGTTCCATCTCCTAACGGATGGTCATAGGTAGTACACTGATTACCTAAGGGTCTTAGACTATTACAAACTAAAATACATATTGTTTTTTTACTAAGATAATTCCCACATTTTTCCTTACTCAGTTGCAAGGATACAAAAGAAGGTGGGATTACAAGGACTTTTGCCCTATCTCGATCATACTGGTTGAAGCATTTTGTGGTGGCATCTTTTGCTAGGATGTGTTCCACTTTGTTTCCTTCTCGGAAGCTATACCGGAGGAGGGGGTCCTTCAGTTGGTGCATGGATGACCTGCAAGATGAGACTGTGTTAGCACAAACTGCATGGTCGTGTGTTATAGCGTTTATGGCTTTCGTGGAGTCAGTTTCTATTTCCAGTGGCAGGAGGTCTTATTCTTTGGCAATCAGTAGCCCTTCCTTGATGTCTTGGAGTTCTGCATGGAGTGAGGAGATGGCGTTGGTATGTTTTTGGAACTCAATCACCCAGTTGCCGTCATGATTCCTGATCACACCCCCTAATCCTGCCTTGTTGGTTGAAGATTTAAAAGCCCCGTCTGTGTTAAGCTTGTAATGATTTAGTTGAGGAGCGTGCCATTTAATATTAATGGTCATAGTTGTAGACATCGGATTTTTGGGAATGGTTGTCCATCTGAATTCCATGGCATATTTAATAATATTTTTACGATTAGGATAAATATTGGTATTGTTAATATTGTTGTTGTTCCTCACAATCCAGATACCCCATAGGCAAAACGGAAGTAGAATACCCCAAGAAATATGTTTAATGTTTATATAGGGATCACTATCTCGAAGGTAGTGTAGCCAGTTGTATTTATTAATTTTGTTCGTATTAATGTTTAGGGACTGCCATAGTTTGGCAGCGGGGCCTTCCACAAAAATGTGAGTGATTGTTTCTTAGTCCAGACGACAAACTGGGCACGTAGGATCAATGTTCATGCCTATTCCATGTAAATACTTTCTGGATGGTAACTTTTTGTGAGCACATTACCCAATGAGGAATCTTAACTTATTAGGGCATTGTATCTTCCAAACCCATGAGAAGTCCTTATAAGGTTCATGATGTTCCGTTAATAGTTCGTAGCAACTTTTGGTTGAAAAAATCCCACTGGTGTTGAGGCACCACAGGGGTTTGTCCATGATTCCTTTATGTAGGGACTTAGGGATAGTGTATATATTATCCATAATTGTGGATGGAATCTCAAAAGAAATGTTGGAAAAGTCCCAGTTAGCGTTTTTGATAACTTGTTTAATTTTTAATTCGTGTTCATTTCTATTAAGAGGGCCCCGGATGGATTATCTAAGAGTTTATGTGTGAGGGATCCATCTTGTGTTCCATAAACTCATGTTAGATTGAGCGTTGGGATCCAAGAATACCTTGTGCACATAAGGTCCAACCCCTTAGAACACTTTTCCATATAAAAGAGGTGTTTGATAGTTTTTTGTAACCATATTTATTGATAAGAATGTTTGCCCAAGGGGTTGTAGTGTTTGTTAGGATCTTCCAAGTAAGGTTTGAGAGGAGGGCATTATTTTTATGACTTGCTTTGACAATATCCAGGCCTCCTGAAATTTTTGGGGTGGTAATAGTGTCCCATTTGATGAGGTGTAATTTTCTTTTTTTCATAGTGGTGCCCCAAATAAAATTTCTTTGAATTTGGTCTATTTGTTTGTTTATTTTGGTCGGTAGAGTGGTGTATTGCATTGAATGATTTGGGATAGTATTTAGAGTGACTTTTGCTAGAGTAGCTCTTCCCGCAATATTTAAGAATTTTGTTTGCCAATTAGAAAGCTTTTTACGCATGTTGTCTATGACAAATTGGAAATCAGAAGGTTTGGGGTTTCTATCTAGAATTGGGAAACCTAGATATTTACCAAAGTGATCCTGAATTTTGATATTGAAGCCATTTGCTATGTGTTTGGCTGTATCATGTTGGCAGTTGTTGGAGAAGATTATTTTTTATTTTTGTAAGTTAATGGACTGGCCTGAGAGGTCACAAAATAAGTTAAGGCATCTTTTAATGGTCGTGTAGTTTTTGTCATTAGCCCGTGTCATTAAGGTCAGGTCATCTGCGAAGAATAGATGGGAAATTCCCATATCTTTGTTACTTAAATGGATCGGATCCCATAAGCATAAGTCAACTTATTGGAGGATCAATTTAGACAAAGTTTCCATACACAAAATGATGTATGGTGAGAGGGGACAACCTTGCCTAATACCCCTTCATGGTTGGGAGAATTGAGTGGTTGATCCATTGACTAGTACAACAATCTTGGTTGTGCTTATGTAATTCATGATCAAACGAGTTATGTTTGGTGGGAAAAGAAAAAGATTGAGAGTCCGATAAATGAAGGACCATTCGAGCTTATCAAAAGCCTTTTCCAGGTCTATCTTAAGCAACATGTTAGCTTTTTTGCTCTTACTTTTTTTGATGTGGTTGTACATTTATTGGATTATAATTGCGTTATCGCAGGCTCTACGCCCCTTGATAAAACTGGCCTGAAAGGGTTTAATGAGTTTGTCTATTAGGGGCTGAATTCTTTTTGCAATAATTTTTGTGATTATTTTCTATATTGTGTTACAAAGGCCAATAGGACGAAAGTTTTTTAGATTTGTAGCATTGGAGATCTTTGGAATCAGGCAAAGGTATGTATCGTTGATACCTTCTAGGATAGCTTGATTCATGAAGACTTTTGAACACAAATTTTGCACTGAGTGTCCTACAATGTGCCAGTATCGTTGGTAGAAGAAAGGATGGATCCCATCCGGTCCTGGTGCCTTGAAGGGATTGAAAGAAAATATGGCATTTGTTACCTCACTGGGATGAAGAGGTCTATCAAGGATAGAGAAGTCGACATTATGATCAATTTTTTTGTCTATCAAAATATTGGTCCAGTTGGTGTTTGTGTGATTTGTATGGAATAAGGTTTCGAAATAGGATTTAGTGTGTTCCATAATTTGAAGGGGGTCATTTATCAAGTTTCCTTTCTCGTCCTTGAAGTAATTAATGGTTTTTTATCTATTCCTGTTGGACGCCATAATGTGATAGAATTTTGTGTTGGCATCTCCGTCCTGTAACCAGGAGATTCGAGATCTAAGTTTCCAATAGTCGTCTTCTATTTTGAGTATGGAATTGTATTCTTCACGGAGATTGATTTCTAAATTTTTGAGGAAGGTACTGGTTGGATATTTAGGGGAATTTTGAATCCCATAAAGTCTAGCTAATATTTTCCTTTTTTGGTTAGGGGTGTTACCAAAGTGGGCTGCTCTCCAGTCCTTAATGTTGTTGAGAAAATTTTGGATATTGACTGGATAATGAGTATCAGTCCACGTGCTTCTAACCAAGTTAGAGAAGTCAGGGTGTCTACACCAATACGTTTCTAATCTAAAAGGTTTTGGGAGAGTTTGTGTATTATTTGGAATTAATTCTATTAGAAGAGCGTTATGGTCTGAGTGGGTTTTGGGTAGGTGAGTAATACTTGACTTAGGGTACAAGGATAGCCAATCTTCATTGGCGAAGGCTTTATCCAGCCTTTCTAGAATTAAACCCTTATTACGACTTCTGTTATTGGACCATGTATATTTAGGTCCTTTGAAACCTAAGTCTAAGAGGTTTCAGCAGTTTAGGTACTTATGGATTAGTTTAGCCCGACGGTTGTTGAATTTCCTTCCTCATAATTTTTCATCTGAACTAAGAACTTCGTTGAAGTCAACCCTACCAACCAAGGACCTTTATAAGAGTTATAAATATCTAGTAAGTTATTCCATATATCATTCCTAGAATACATATTTGTACTAGCATAGATTGCAGTAAAGACCTAAGTGTTTTGAGAATGTCTAACCTCAATTGTTGCACTGATCTCTTGGTTCCTGCGGACAAAGTTATAGACATTGGTCAAATTGTGATCCCAAAGGATGACCATCCCTCCGGACTGACCATGTGCTGGGATTTCTATCATGTCTGAGAACCCTAAAGGGTTGAGGAGAGGAAGATGACTGTCCATCTTAGTTTCTAAGAGAGCTACCATGAATGGGTGGTGGGTGTCCACCATGTCCCTGAAGTTAAGCCTGAATTCCTCACTGTTACCACCTTGTATATTCCAAACAATGAAATTTGTTTCTCTATTCATGTTGAGTGGATGATTCCTGATGTCCCCATTCTCTCTCTCCCTCGGGGCATAAACTGGATTCCTTCGTTGGAAGGGCACCAAGATCATTGCATGCTTACCCACAGTTGGGTCTGCCGGGGGTCGAATGTCCATAGTGCACTTGTACAGTGCCATCGGACATTTGAGAATCTGCCTCTACTCTTGCATTTACAAGAAGAGAAACACCTTTACCTCGTCGAGGTTTGAACTTTCCATTAGATTTTCTGGGATTAAGTTTACGAGGTCGACCTCGTCCTCCATGAAGTGCTCCATTGGAACATTGTTTTGTTATTGTGGAGGTTATGTTTGGTTGTGGTGATTCCTGTGTGTTTGGTTGGGTGCATTGGGCATTTGAGGTGGGACTAGGGGGTTGTTCCACTGGGTGAAGATTGGGTTGATGGTGGTCATTATTTATGGAGTGAAAAAAGGGAGCTCCGCTAGTAGGGCGGATGACTGTATGAGGACAAAGTGGGGAGGCAGGTTCCACTCGCCCATCATGCCTTGCTGCACTATGTTTGGCATGTTTGGAGCTATTGGTTGTAGGACGTTATTTATCCATATTTGATTCATGTAATTGTACATGGCCAGTCGAACTCCCTCCAAAATTAGTTGTGCCATGTAATGTGTGTTCTGTAGGATTATGATTGTCTCCCTGCCCCGTAGAGTTAGCGTGAAAGAGATTGCCTGACCCATTAAGCCCATCTCCACCCACGAGAGAGGTTGGTGGTTCTGGGGCATTGGAGGTTGGACTAGAATTCTCGGTGGAATTTTCTCTTGGTTTTGGTTGTTGGCCATTGTTGGAGTAATTATTTGTAGTGGGATTAAACAATATCTTTGTCTGATCGAAGTCGGTAGTCTTGGCATTGTGTTATTTTTGGTTAATATTTATGGATGAAGACGTGTTGGTGGAGATTGTGTTGTGAACTGATCGATTGTTTTCAATGATTGATAAATCTTGGTGCATGTATTTATATTGGTTTAGCGTGATTTGATCAGGTAATTTAGGAGTGGAGATTTGGTGAACGTGGCTGATGGAGTTAGCCATTTGTTCATGCTTGAGGTTTAGAGTTTCCACATGGATAATGTTGTTGGCTTCATGTAGGGAGGTGATTTGCATGTTGCTAACATGCGTAGTATTAGGGGTAGTGTGGGAGGTTACGGGGGTTGGGTGAATGTTAGTAGGGTAATTATTGATTAGGGGTGAGGGGGTCTTAGAGTTCTATAGGGTTATATTATTAAAGATGGGGGGTGGTTGTAGTGGGGGTGGTAGCCTGGTATGTCCTTTGCTGGTATTTTGTGATACTACTGGTATTAGTTTTAATAGTTGATTTATTATTATAATTTCCCAGGAAATTATTATTAGTGAAAATATTATTACTATTTTGTAGCAAATCATTATTGAGAACCGTGTCTGATTTGGTTGGTTTTTCGTCTAGTTGCATGATTTCCAAATCTTCAGTAATTAGAGAACCAAAGGAGTTCTTTGGTTGATCAGGAGTTATTGAAGATTTTCTTGAATGTGTGGCTTGATTTTTGCCCTTGTACATAAACTTCTAGGAAGAAAGGTACTTACTTGTGGTGGCATCATAGATATTGACATCTATACCTGAGTCTTGGGATGTTGATGGTGTTATAGGTCGTTTAGGCATTTTCTTTTTCTTGCCTTTTGAAAAAGATACTATCTTTCATTCATCGACCGATGCTTCTTGTGTTGGAACCTGCATCTGTTCTCCTGTGTCCTGCATGTGTGATGTGTCTTCTGGGCGTATATGCGTGGGAGAGGAGCACTATCCATTGTTGTGGCCCAGGTGTCCACAATTTTTGCAAAGTATTTTCTCTGCTTCATAGTGTATTGGTTGTTTATGGGAGCCAATCACCATATAAGGTCTGACTGGTTTGTCCAAGGGTAACTCTACACATAGACGAGTATATCTCCCCCTTAGTGCTGCAGATGTACAGTCATCAATTTTTAGGAGTTTGCCTATGGAATTTCCTACTCTTTGGAGGATTTCCTTGTCATAAAATTCAGTGGGGAGTTGGGGTAGTCTTAGCCAGATTACTGTGAAGTTTTGTAGTGCCAGGGAGGCCACGAAATTAGGTTTCCATTTTTGAACAGATAGAAAGTGACCATAGATGAACCAAGGTCCGTTCTTTAGAGCATTGATCATATTCTCTTCTTTGGTATAACGAACTATGTAGTACTCATCTCCCAAGTCTATGAGGTTAAGTAATTCTGACGGTTTCCAAATCTCACTAAGCTTTTTTTTAAGTGAATCATGTTGTTCAATGGCCTTGCAGTTTGATAATGAGGGAGAACCGCCATGGGAGGTAGATTATATGTTTATCTTCTTTTGTTATATGGATTATGGGGGGGACGCTACACTGATGATCATTGTTGGTTTCACAGTCGTTAGGCTCTTGAAGTTCCCCAGGCGTATTAATGTTGGTATGGAGATCGGTCATTAATACCTCTTTGAACGAGGAGTCGACCGCAGCAGATAGTGGTAATTGGGGTTTGATGTATGGTGGTTTTGGGGGTATTGTGTCTTGGTTTGTATCTAGTGGCATGGTCGAGGTTGAGAGAGAATGCATGAATTACCAATTTTTTTTATTAATTTACTTTGCATATCCTACTGTATATATTTTGCTATAAATGGAGTAGTCTAGCTTGAAATATTTACTCACTATATGCGTAATGACCCGCCCGCTTGTTTTGAGCATTTTCACTCAATTCGGTGGTTTGAGGTTATGAGTAGGTTCATATGGTGTTTTATGAATTACATGTATTGTAAGTTTTAGTCTTCGAGTTGTTAGAAATTGATTTGAAAGAATGATTCTTAAATAGGACGAGTTGACCAAGTTTGACTTTTGCGTATTAGATCCAGTATCAGAGTTTTGATGGTTCTATTAGGTCCGTATGGTGATTGTGGACTTGGGCGTATGCCCAAATTTGAATTTTGATATTTCTAGAATGTTTTGACACTATTTGGAAAACGCTGACAATTTGAAGGTTTGGAAAGTTCATAGGTTTGACTGGGAGTTACTTCGATGTTTATAGTTCGAATTATTGTTCCGAGAATTGTAATAGTTTTGATTTGTCATTTGGAACTTGATGCAAAATTTTGGTTCATTCCGGATTGGTTAGGCTTGAATCAAACGCTTGGTTCGAAGTTTGAAGTTTATGAACTTAAGAGATTGATCTTGATAGATGATTCATGGTTTTAATGTTGTTATGTGTTATTTAAGGCTTCAAGCAGGTCCGTACTATGATTTGGGACTTATTGGTATGTTCGGACAGGGGTGTTCGAGGGGCTCAGGTGAGTTTTGGATATGTTTGGGTTGTGTTGCGCTCGTTTTTTAATATTTCGACGTCGTTTCTTCAAGCATAAGAGGTACCACATTACGCAAATGAGCTCAAAATTATGTTTTTATTGAAGCATTAGATCCGTATTGTAATTACGGAGCCATAGCAAAAATAATCGTCGAATTTCAACATCGTATGAAGGAGTTATGCTTATTTTAGTGTCGGAGAAGCAAGTTGGTGCTACTGCTTCACAGATGCGACGTTGGGTCCGCAACTGTGACCCCGCATGTGCGAAAAATTGTCCGCAAGAGTGAAAATGACGGCTGAAAAACTGTAGGTGCGGATTTTTGGATGCAAAAGTGGAAATCCCTAGGTATAAAAAAATCAGACTGCATTCGATTAGTATTTAGAGCATATCTTGAGATCTAGAGCTCCGATTGATGTGTTTTGCATGGAGTTCTTCTCGTATTTATATGGGGTCAATATATAACATAAATTTTTATATTTTAACATTATTAGAGTAGTTAATTTGTTAATTAATCCATGTTTTGATTGGAGAATTGACAATTTTTATCAAAAACTTTTCTAGAGAGAATCATTGGATTGTGAACATCCATTCGGAGTCGGAATTGAATGAAAGTAGTGTTGTTGGACTCATATTCAAATGGGTTGTCAATTTTTTTAATGTTTTGTAGGGTTCTGAGGTGCGGGATTAGGTTGACCTTTTGGTTCACTTTGAGTTTTTGATTACATATTCGACCTTTATTGCTTGTGTTTGTTTCCTAATGCTTTATTTGATGTTTTTGAGTTGCTTTTGTGTCACGACCTAAAATACATCAGTCGTGATGGCACCTAACCCGACCTGCTAGGTAAGCCAATTAACAATTATCCATTTCTAATTAAATTAATAAAATAATTGAATGGAAGAAATTATCTGAAACTTATACATTTCCCAAGGAATGGTAGTACAAATCATGAGATTCTAAGAATAGAATTTACAAAGCTGATATGAAGTAAGTACATCTTCTGTTTAAAAAGTACATAAACAGAGTTTTAATAAATCTAAGGCTACCATGAACAAGAGGCAGCTACAACAGGAACGCAGGTACATCTTCAAATCCAGCAACCATCGAGCACAACAACAACAACAGCCAGCATTTGCACGCAATGTGCAGAAGTGTAGTATCAATACAACCAACCCCATGTACTGGTAAGTAACTAACCTAACCTTAGGTTGAAAATAATGACGAGCTGGAACAAAGGTCGGGTCCAATGTCCCGCCCCCTTTTTTCCTAAGCACTCATTTCAGGGCAAGTTTAAAAGGGTTTATGACATTGGTTGGGACAACTCATTCCTTTTGGGAAAGGGGTTTGCATATTTTGAAGAGTCGCCACCTAACGATTTTAAAGTGCGTTATGGCACCTACTAGGGTTTCATTTACAACTACGTTTGATAACCAGAGACAGGGTAAGTGCTTAAAATTATCCTAAGGGGAAGGTGTTAGGCACCCCTCAAGATCCACAAGTGTGATTCCCGGCCAAATAACATTTGTGAATTTCATACAACTAGCAAGTAAACAAATATGGTTCAAATAGTGGGGATTTTAGTCTAAGTACACATATGTTTGAAAACAGTTAATATGAAGATAGATTTTGAAAAGAATTATAGTCTAAGCATGTATATAGAGTACAAGTATCCTAGGTTTGTTTGTAACATGGATCACATCAATGCACTACCCGATATGACACTCCTCAATGAGGGGATACACGTGGTATTAGTGCACCGTTCATCATATCCATATCTACCCTTTCCCACCCCGTGAAGGTAACTAAAGCGAGTGTTGGTCACGACCTCTATTGCATGTTGTTACCCGTCCCTTCCTATTAGTCCCGGAGGAGTTTAGGACTTCTATCCTATAAAGGGGGTTCTGGGCAGACCCTGAGGTTTTAAAGGTATAATACTAAAGCGACATATAAAAAAAAATATGACTGCTGATAGGGGTAACACATAAACTGGAAAGGCCCAAGTACCTCCACAAATAATGCACAGAATCAGCATGACTCAAACACAGTTAAGGTCTTGGTTTAAATTCAGATCCTAAAACATGGTATCTAAGTGATAACAATAGAGAAACAGATTTATTGCATAACTCAGAGAGGAAGTCCTAATCAGTTTGCCTATTGATTTTACGCACGATGATAATGTCACGACCCGTTTTCGGAGTCGTGATGGCGCCTTTCGTGGAATTAGGCCAGCCACCTATTATAACTAATCTAGATTCGATTACCAGGGAAAAATATCATTTTAACAAGTTTGAAGATAATAACAATAATAAATCTAAAATTGAAACCATCTATGAAACCAAAACTTCAGTCCCACAATTCCCGGATCCAGTGTCACACAATCATGAGCTGCTAATATATAATGTAAAATGAAAGAGAAATGGACAACATAGTCTGAAAAGTAAATAACAACAGGTAGAGTAGGAAGGAGATGACGAGATCACGGTCGCCAGCTGCTGCCTCGACAACTCCGATGGAAACTGTCAGCTACTGAATGACTAGAGCCGAGTCCCGCTGTACCTGAATCTGCACACAAGGTGCAGGGGGTAACGTGAGTACACCAACTCAGTAGTAACGAAGCCAAACTATGGGCTAAGAGGTAGTGACGGACTAAACCTCCGATATTCATGAACAACAATATACAAACGTGAGCATGATAGTAATATAACGGGAAAATAAACAAAGATATCCAATTATGTCTGCACAATCTACGTACCAGCATATGATCATAAGGAATCAGAAATGATATGTACACAGTATCCAAAGCTCTCTCAAGGAAGTCCACTAAGTACCAGAATTGGCCTTCAGGCCCAGGGAAAGTCCATCCCGGATTATACATAAACACAAGTGACGTAGTCACCTAGTACTGAGGAAAAAGGCTAGTCTAGCCCCACAGAGAAGATCCATATCCGGAACATATCGCTCGGACATGATCCATGCCCAGGGACTATCCATCCCTCAATATATCAATAATTACGGACAAGATCCATCCCTCAATATTTGTGCGCTCACTGGGGGTGTAAAGACTCCATAGGGGCCCCTATAAGCCCAAGCGCTATATCAAGCCAACGAAGGCATGATTCGAGGATCGCTGCGGTGTGCAATCCAATCTCATAACTGTATCAATACCAGGCTCTCGGCCTCACTCAGTCAATACCTTCCAGTCTCACTCACAAGGCTCACAGATATAAGAATCAATCCAAAACAATGATAACAGATAAATAAACTAACAATTACTGAGACTGAGGCATGAAACATATGCTATAACGGGACTGAGTACATGAAAGAAAATATTCACAGATAGAGACAACAATAACTGACCATTCCGGTCTGAACATATTGGTGTGAAACCTTAGAATTTATACTTAGCATGAATTATAATATATTCGAGGTAAATACCACCTTCACAGTGCAAGTATCAGCCTGGAATAACCATTAGGCAGTGCCATGGGATGAGCCAGGTGATGAGTGGTGATTTTACCACTCATTTTAGCCTTTTCTCATTAGATTTTGTATTGTTAAATGATAACTTGAGGTCGTTTTTAGTGTGTAATTGCTCTATTTGCAGGAAAATGATGCCATGAAGTGGTTAAGGTCAAATTGGAGTGAAATTGAGCAAAAAGAGAGTAAAGAAGAGAAAAGAGGGGAGCAATGGCCGAATGCGATCGCATATGCAACATGCGAATCGCATTT